>BMAW01051439.1:22428-76750 GCA_019974015.1 Nephila pilipes | reverse complement strand
ATTTTTGACCTCAAATAGAGATTTATCCAAACTCTTTCTTAGAATTAAATCTGAGTCAATTACAATTTTTTTTATTCCTTTGAAAATTAAAAAAGATTCGCCTAAAGTAAAAGAGAGGTAAATTCTGTTTTCAGTGAGGTCTGTTTTGTAACAAAGAATCAAGTTCACTGTTCAATTACATTAGTGTAATGACGATTTAATTCTTAAAAATTGGATATTTGTAATTTAAATTCAACTTCATTCAACTAACATTTACTTTTCAATAATAAGTCTGAGATCAACGGTTTTTTTCCCCCCTTTCTTTCTGTTTATTGATTGTAAAAGGGTTGAGTTTTGAAAGTTGAAGTATAGATCATTTTGCTAGATGATCGTAGACTTACTCATTTAACATTGATTCAAAATTATGAAGCTTATTGGCTATCATAAACTCGCATCTAAGTGTGTGAAATAGATGGTAAGAATTGTTAATTAATGAGAAAATTTAATTCGATTCCTCTTTTTACATAAATCTAAACCAATTAAATTTTTTTTTTTTTTATTACATTTTTTTTTTTTTGTTTTTCGATTTTCTCTTATCAGTATTGACTTCAGACTTTTAATAAAAAAAATTAAAATCCAAAATAGGGCAAGTGTAATTTTAATAAAAAAAATAATGTTATGAAGAATTTTGCAAAGCATTGTTTTGATATGCAATTGCATTATTTTTAAAGCATTGCTTGGCTGTCTTAGTAACTGTGATATTGACTGGAGGTTACCGGAACCGGAAATCTGATTCCGCTCCTGATCCTCGTCGCTCCAATGTTATGGCTGTATAAATTTTGAAAGTTCCAATCTTTGTATACATCTTTCTTATACAATTTTTCTAGTCATTTGTGTGTTATGTATTTAATAATAACTCCTGAAAATTGCAGTTATAGAGGAGAAGGAAACGTTGGATTTGTTATATGCTTGAATAAGGTTTGTATAATTTATAAGTAAAAGATTTTTAATTTTCTATTATTCTTATTAAAATCTGTGTATTTTTTGTAATTAGTCTTATAAATAGAGAGAAAAAATATGTCTGCTGTATTGAAAATAATGCATTTTTAAATGAAATTCGGAACTTTATCAAAATGAAATACTTCTTAAAAGTTCTTAAATTTTTAAAAAATTTCATTTACCGATTTGTTTATAACAATGATAATTAGGTTTGCTTGATTGTATTAATCCATCAAGTTCCAACAGCTTATGTATTTTTTTTAGTGTATAGATCAAAGTTTTTCATTGATTTGAATGTCAATTTGAAATTCATTCTTCTAGGGGATATTTGATTGTAATATCGCATTTTTTTATAGGAAGAAAAAGTTATTCGATTAGAAAAACAAGATGTCACATCTGAGGTATGAATTTCAAAATTTGTAATTTTTTACCTCATTATCTCTAAGTATAAATTTTCTGTTTTAGATAACTAGAAAGATTTCAATAAAAGTTATTAACATAATGGATTTTGTGATATACATAATTTAAGTAGTCCTTTGATTATGTATGAAAATTAACAAAAACCAATGTTAAGAAAATGAAATTTCATTGTAAGATAATGTTTATTATTGCACAAAAGTAACTCAAAATGGGGTTGAGACTCTGTAAACAGACACCTTTTGAAGCAAATGAATAATTCCCTTTTCCATAATTATGTATATTTATATAAGCTGATTAACATTTCAATTTGCATACTTGTTTCAAATATCTCTAGAACCTGTCTGTTTCAGAAACTATTGATTAAAGAAATAAATATTGGACAAAAATAATTCTAAAATCATTTTTAAAAAGCTTCCTTAATGTGATCTGGAAGATTTTGGACTAAATATGAATATTCAATTATTAACTCAGTTTATTCATTGTCAGCAATGAGTTTATATTATATAAGCAATTAATCCTCCATATCTGTAATTAATTGAAAGGATTGTAAATAATTTATCCTTTTACGTTAGGGATTGGATGTAGAGTAACAAAAGTATGAAACAATTCATATTCTTTTATCAAATTCCATTTGAATGAAAGTGTTGAGTGTACTTATTTTAAATATATTTGTATGTTTAAACATATTTCTATTTGTTTAGGCACCTTTAAATATGTTAGCATATGGTTATATATTTTCTTTAAATAGTTTTTGCAATTTTAATATGACTAGAGTACCATGTGATGCATAGCAAATTATAAAAAAAGTTAATTAATAGCTTTTCTTTCTTTTAGTACATTACTTGTGCTGAGGAGCAGCGGCAGAAATGTGAAAATCAAATATCTGTGGTTAAAAATGTTATGAAACCGTTATTAGGCAAAAACTTAGTTCATTGCCCTGTAAGTTTCGATCTTTTGTTTTTGTGAAATTAATTTTTTTATGAATATGTGTTTCAAAATATTCTATTTTTTAATTGTGAAAAGAGTTAAAAACATGTATATATGTATGAAATTTGGTTAGTTTTATTTTATCAATTTTAACAATCAAAAAAATTATTTTTGATCTTAGGTTTTACTTAAAAATGATTTTGATTAGATAATTGTAAACATCTTAATTTACATTATATTTATGTGTTGAATTGAATGGAATGAATATTATTTCGCATTATAATATTGTAAGAGTAAATCAAAGGTCAAATTGATTTATTAACATGCATACTCTCCAAAAAATAAGCCAGTTGATTTCTCTTAAATAGTTTTGAATTTTTCTGTTTATCCATTTTATTAATTTTAGATCTAAGAATGTCCAGAGTTTTTTTTTTTTTTTAAATCAAACACTTCATGTTATGTAAGTTAGGAAATTTGGGTGCTGATGATAAACCAAGTTTCATAATGGAGTAGAATATACAAATGCACTAATTTTTTATTATATTATGGATAAAACTGATATGTGTTATGATATTAAATTATGTATTTCTGTTTATTTCCTTTGTTCTTTTTTTTTGTTTTTTTGTTAAATAAGTCTTAAACTGGGTGTTAATGAAATATTTCTCATTACTAGAAATAGTTTCAAGGAGTTCAGCATTTGAATTATCTGTAAAAAATATCACTTCTACCTCATTTAAGTAATATATTTGCTCTATTTATTTGAATTATCACTGACTCATGTTGTTCTTAAAGTATTGTTAAAAACTTGTAATAAAAATCCTAACTATAATTCACTATAATTCGAAATTTTTGTAATGCTGAATCAGTGTAATAGTAAGTTAACTGCATTTCTGTATGAAGATATTTAATTCTTTTTGCTGTTGAATTTTTTAAATTTAAGTAATTATTGATAAATGATCTAATTAAATAGTTCTGTTACTAAGAAATTATCATATGCTTTCTCTAGACTTTGGTGTTTATACATAAAGAAGATATCAAAATATTGAATGGCCTTTTCAGTGAACAAAGACCAAGTAAGATTTTACTTGTTATCAAATTATTTTTTAAATGGAAAATTTTTTTCGAATGGTTTAAAATGTGAATTACATTATAATAAAATTATATGCACAGTAAATATTTTTGTTATATTTTTCTAGAGTCCCGAGTTCACAAAATTGTGAAAGAAGAAAATTCCTATGTCCTAATGCTGCCTGACTATTGTACCTTACCTCCAGACTTGAAAATGTTTCCTTCTGTTGGTCCTGTGATAAGTGTCGAAATAAAAGTAAGTTTACATAGAACTTAGTTTTGTTAAAAAAAAATTAATGTATGTTATTTATTTTTGCTGAATTCTTAAAAATTTATTTTACTTTATATGGATTACTTTGTTTTTTAAATTATTTTAAATTACATTTATTATATTTTAAATTCACTTTTTTGACACAGTTTGTTGTAGCCTAAACAGGGTTTCTTGTCAAAGGAGCAATGTCTATCAACAAGTTTTTCATTAAGTTCAGTTCCAAAGTGCCGGTTCTGCATGATGCAGCTTTACAAAGTGAGTTGTGTTTTCTTGTTTCAAAATATATTGTACATTGCTTATATAGTCTGTTCATATGATTTTTTTTGAAAGTCATCCCTTTTGGGATTGTAAAAGATCTATAATGATTAAAAATAAACATGAAAACATGTTAAGGAATGCAATATCAAGTGAAGAGTATGCCTTTTGTATTATTTAAGAATAAATAATTAAAATTTAATTTTTTCAAGTTTGAAGAATGTTACACATAATATATTCTTTTCTTTAAATCTTTAAAACTACAGTCAGAAAAACATGCATTGTGTCAAAATATTTTGAAAAGCATTCCCTTGTAATAATAATTTTTTAAAAATATTTTACTTTATTTTATATTGTAATTGTTGCACTGCTTTCAATGTTTTAGAGTGTTGTAAAATGGAAAGAGAAGCTTTAAGAAACATATAACTTTTATTTACTGAACAGTACTGCGGGAATCACTGCATCTTGCTAATGAATCGAGTGGCCACATCCAAATCAGGCTATTGCATCTCGTGTTACAGAAATAATTTAAATGAACAACTTTAAATATGCATTTTTATCTTATATTATCTCAGTTTATTCTCATATTTAGTATTCTTGATAAAATGAGAATCACATGTTACATAGCTCTAAAATTTGGCCATATTTAAGTTCATGTGGTCAATGAGAGCCATATACCAGTTTTTCATATATTATAAAGAGCCACACCATAGTTACATAGTATTAAATTCACAAATTCAAATTTGATTTGATTAGAATGTTTAAATATTCTACAAATTTTCAAGTGTTGTGTGAAGTATATATACATAAGATAATAGAATTAAAAGAAGGAAAATACAAAATAATTATTTAAAAAATTTAATAATAAAATTAAAATGTAATGAAAGTGCATTTATAGAAAGTATGAAAGTAGATGATATTTTGTCAAATCTTTGAAATTTTGGCATAAAATTTGATAAAACTATTCTCAGTTTTTCAGTAGGATCATTATTGGCCAACTATGAATAATATTTCAACTTCATGAATTTCGTGGTAGAGTACAAAATTTTATAGTTATATGTTGAAACAAAAATTGTTATTGGACTGCAAGCAATATTTCTTAAAATGTGCTTCAAAAAAGGTTACAAAAAACATAAAACTGGATGTAAATTTTTTATGAAAATCATACTTAACAAAGAGATGCATTACGTTTAACAAGTTTAGAGTGGTGTTTTCAGACAGTTTAGCCTGCAAATGATATTACAAATAAAAGTGCAGCTTCTGATATGAGTTCAAGACATAAGGAATTTTTTAAAGTTTTAAGTATATTTCATTTACATTCAAGTAGAACAATTAAAATTTAATTTGCAATGAGTGAATGTATTTTATTATTGATAAAAATCCTATAAAAATGGTTTAACAACATACAACTCCTTTTTTATTACATCATTGTGATGGTTAAATTCTAGTTTATGAATAAAACAGTTTTTTGATGGTCAATCAGCTCTCTGATTCTATTTTTATTAACTTTTGAGTGACGTAGAACAAGTATTACAATACTTATATAATTACTCATTATAAGGTTTCAAACTTCACCTCATCAATTTGTGTATATGCAAAGACATTAATTATTCTGCTTTAGAAGTATTAATTAATCAGTTTTAGTCTTTAAATTAATTCAAATTTTGTTAGCAATGTAGTATTAAAAATTATTATATGAAAACTTTTATAAATTAAACTAAACTTCTTTTAAAAAATAATTTCTTTTAGTCAAAACATATAATATGGTTTTTCTTTATATATTGAATTTGTATTGATCATCAACTAAATATACAGCATTTGATATATTTTCATAAATATTACTTCAGAATGTAATTCTGGTAAAAATTATGATTCATGAAGTTTTTTTCACATTTTAAAAGTTTTGAAACTAGTAATTAAGATATATGTTAAATAGAAAATTTTGAATAAAATGTCACATAATTTTTGAATAATTTAAAAATAATATTCTGATCAAATTATTATTATTATTTTTATATATTTAATGATTTCATCATCTTGTCTTTTTTTAACCTAACTATAACAAGTGTATGTATTCTTTTTTAAAAATTAATTGTAGAAGCCATTTGACAGTGCAATATTATGTATAATATTGAATTACTATCTTGCATTTATTTTATTTCACTTTCTGTCTTTATTAATTATGAGCTAAGATATCTGTGGAGAAATTATTAAAGGAGAAATTTATTGATTTAATTTTCAGAAAAAAATAATAAATTGTTAGAAGCTTATTATAGAAGTAAAATTATGTATATTATATTTCAGATGAAAAGAAAGGTTATAAATTCAAAGAGTGTTTATTGTCCTACAGATTTATTTAGTGGGTAAGTTATGCCACTACCTGTATAAATTTTTTATTCACTGCAAGAATAATTATTATTTTAAATTATTTTATGTTTTTTTTATGTGTGTGTAGATGTCCTATTAGGATGCAACATGCTCTAAAAATGCTTTTACAATCGCCTCAAAACAATCTCAGGATTTTTAAAGATAAGGAACTTATATATTCAGAGGAGAAAAGAAGTGATTTGGAGGAAGTATTGTATGATTTCTTTGGTGATACTAAATCCAGGTAATTTGATTCATAATTCTTATTTTTAAAAAATAACTGTTTCTTTCTCAGTTAAAAATTGGTCATAATGAATCATTAAATAGTGTATATGAATATATTAAATACTGTATTATGTGAAACATATTAAACATTGATTAATAGGCAAAGCTTATCAAGCAAAATCTTCAGTTGTATTAGCATGATTATGTAAAAAATAGGGAAAATTATATTTTTATGTGGTAGTAATATCAAAGTGATGTATGAATGCTGAACTATGGTGTGCTTCGTCTATTAATAAGTGGATTAAATTGCTTAGTTTTTGAGCGTTTGAAAAAACATTTTCTTTTTTGCACGTTTTTACTGCTTTTTAATTCAATAGATTTTTGAAAAATGCAAAATTTATTCTGTGCAGTCTTTTGATTTCAAACAAACAAAAGCCTTTTAGAATAAAATTGTATCTTACATTATATAAGGTCCAACTTTGATACAAAATAGAGATACAATTTAGTAAGTAACTTTTTAATGTTTTTTCAAATGGAACATAAATTATATTTAGTCTTTCCTAGTAAATTTTATTATTATGAAAGAATGTATGAAAATTCATATTTTATAGCCAAGGTGACTCTGAAAATTCTGAGGCTTCCTGGCACAAGTATAGTGTTCATCCCAAGTAAATACAAAAAATGAATAAATTAACACATTCTTAAAATTTTTCATTTAAAATGCAGATTAATCCATTTATTCTCTTCATATGAAAAATATATGAGTTTAATGGATGGTTAATCCATAAACGTAAAAAACTAATTTTAAATTTATTTTTCTTGTTTTAATATACTAACAAAATTATTTTTTATTTTACTTACATTTGAATCTTTGTTTAAATTATTTTCTATGGAAAACAACATATATCACATAGTCTTATGCATGACATTATGGATTTTAAATAATTTTTTTTTAACATATGGAAAGTTACAATTTATCTCAGCTGTAGTTGAAATAGTTTTTGCCTCTAGGACTTCCAGAACTCGGTCTCATTTATAGAAGGGCTCTGCAATTATGAATGTCAAAAGCCGAGTTTGCCACTAAGATTTAATAAAGTTTATTTATTGAAAATTCCGATTTTGTAGTTGGATTTGTTCAATGTGTGCTTGGTGATGGCTTCTTATATTTTATTGAAACAACTATATAAAATTCAGTAACTGTGTAAAGAAGGAGGGTAAAATGAAACCTTTGCATTTAACTAGTTAACTTCCATCACATATCAATGCTTGGAAAATCGTTGAAAAAACTCAATTTAGAAGCTCATTTAAGAAAGTCTCTCTGTGTGTATTAATCTCAGGTTTACTCATAGCTATTCCACTTAATGGACATTACTGTTTCTAATTATTGGAGTAAGAAATATAAAAAAAGAAGAAAGAAATACTCAACTTTGAAAAGAAAATTCGTTTTGTCTGAAGAGGGGAAACAAATCTGTTTTTGGTTTTGTTGAAAATTGGTGAAAATCAAGGATTTCAAATGTTAATAAATCAATAATTAATGTAATTAATGAAGAAAGTCATAAATCATATAATTTTGAAATATATAAAGTAAAATTTATGTAGTTTAATTTTTGTAGAAATAATAAAAAAATTATGAGCACAAAGGAAACATATTTTATATTAAATCTACTTCATATAATCTGTTACTTTTGGAATTAAATATCCACCTTTACCCACAATATGAAAACAACATAGAGTTTGAGATACTTATTTCACCCTGATATTTAAATTGACTGTTTATACTATTAAGTTTAATTATAAACTTATTTAGCAAGAATTTATGCGACTTTCAAAATGGAAGACTAAATTAAGTACCAATGGTCTTAACATTATAAGAGACAAAAAAACTCTCTATCACCTTGTAAAAATGTTATTTTCTACTATTTGTGTCATAGTTTTTTTACCCCACAAACCAAGGAGTCAAGAGTGTGGAAAAAAGAGTCCTCTATTCAGTGTGGTAGGAGTGTACCAAATGGGCCAATACACTTTATATATTGATAACATGTAAATATATTTTAAAAAATGTATATATGCTGTAGTAATTGATTTATGTATTAGTTGCAAAAATTGCATCGACAAATGATCATGTATTCATTATTTGAAACCATTATTTCTCTTTCAGCTGTTGTAATTTATTTTGTAATCTAGTCATTGATGTATTACTTAAGTCTTTTCCTGAAAAAATCAATGAGTCTGTGAGGCTCTTCCAAAAAGGATCATTACAGAATTGCACAAATGCATGTCCTAGTTGCTCTCAAGATAGTAAGTTAAAATTTTTAAAAAAAATATATGTGTGTTATAAAACTAAGTCGTATTAGTACTTTTAAAAATTAATAAAATTTTTCATTTTGTTAAATTTCATTAGCAAAGTATTTTGATTACTGATTTAAAAAAAGAATTATCTTTCTGTTATTAAGGGCCGCAGTAGCCTAGTGGTCATGGTTTCGGATTCGTGACCGGCGGTTTTCGTTCAGTTGTGGGTTCGATCCTTGGCTACCAAAGACCCGCCCTGTAGCCGGGGCTGATGCATGTTAAATCTGTCGGGGCTGAAAGTCCTCCCGTCGATGTGGTGTGGAAGTTAGGAGAGGGGGGTGCCAGCTCAGGTGTCGTCCTGGTCACTTGACTGAGACTCAAAATTACGAGGTCCCTCGCCAATAGCCCTCATATTGCTTCTAGGGCAACATTAATAAAAACTAAACTAAATTCTGTTATTAAGACACATGTTGTTATAAATTAGAATCTCAGATGATCGAAATTGGAATTTTTAACTAGAAAAGGAATGTTCTGAGGAATAACATGTTTAGGAAAGAAAATGCTACAGTTAAGAATAAAGCTCAAATATTGTTGCAGGAATTTGAAATATGTCACTTAAAAAGTTTAATTAAATTTAATTTTATTCTTTTAAGGATTCAAAGTAACTATAAATTTCAAAATATCCCGGAATGAATATTTCAGTTTTGTTAAGTTTTCTTCATTATCTTATTCTCTTCATCCTTTAGACATTTTAATTTTCCTTTACATTGTTTAAATTGTTTCAAACCTATTTATTCAAATGATATATTTATGCATTATTTTGTTTGCAAACAACACTTAACATAAGCAATGCTAAGATAATTGTAAGCAAAATAAATTTAAATTTTGATTGCATAAGATGCTATATTTTTGTATGTGATATTTGTGAAGTTATTGTAATATATATTTTCAAGAATATTAAGGAAAGTTTCATTCATATGTCACTTTAACACGTTTAATATTAGAGCTCAGATGTCACCATTATAATGCATTACATAAAAACATATTGAGAGAAAATTACGAAAATAAATGATAATTACATTAAACAGTGTTTTCTGTTATATTTTAAATAAATTTTAAAAGGTTTTTAGTTATAAGTATTTCTATCTCAATAAGATCTAATTATATATTTGAGACAGTTGAAGGGTTGAAATGCCTTTTTATTTTTACTTTTGTATTCTGTATTTGTGGAATCAAATACCCATATAAATAGAAAAATAATTTTACTAAGCAAAATACAAACATCTGCAAAATAGTTAAGTATTCTGGATAAACTTTTGTGCATCTTTTATATATATTCTCATTTTGAAATGGAACAAGTAAATAAAGAATCTGAGAAATAACGAAAATATTTTTTAAAAGCAGTTTGCTTTTTGGATTTAATATTTGTTAAAAATTAAAACATAACAGTTATTGATGATTGATTTTGATCATTTTCAGAATTGGTTAAGTGACAAAACTTATTCCAGTAATGACCTTTATAATACTTTTTCAGAGCATAAAAGTCAGATAAATTTACATTGCATATATATTATTCCTAATAATGATAATTGAGTGAATTAAGTACTGAATTTTTATTTTGTATTTATTAAACCTCAATGTAAAAGGGAATAATCCTGATTTTACAATTGGTAAAATTTCTAACATAGATTGTTATTTCACGCCTTTATTCATTAGAATTTTCAAATAAATTTTTTCATTTTTTTTTTGTTTTTCAGATTCTTGCCATGAGTTACCTATAGGATGTGTTTTGTATCGAATCCTTTGCCTACAAATGTTGGATCATCTCCATATAAAAGCTTTGAATTCCTTATACCTTAAAGTGAAGAAAATTAAAGACGAGTGTGTTGTTCTTTTTTATTCTAACCAGTATATTAATTATTTTAATTTAAAGTCAGATAAATTTACATTGCAGAATATTTGCTTTACATATAAGAATATTTGCTTTTCCATTCAAAAGGAATTGTAAAATGTAGAACTGTTCTTCCTTTTTTTAAAAAAGAAAATTATACTTTGATTTTAGTATCATTTCAGTTATTTTTTTTAAAGTACTTTATCAAATATTAATTTTGTTTCAGGTCCTCAGGTTATATTGGTTGTTATTCTATATCAGAGATACCTCCATATTTTGGTGAAGTTTGTAGAGTGAAAGAAGAAACTGATGTTCAATATGCCTCTAGAAAAGTATGAAATGTTTCTTTGTGTCATTTAAAAAAAAAAAAGAATAAATTATAAAGAAGTTATTTGTATGTGGTAGTATAAAAATAAATGAATATTACTCAAAATTCTATTCAAACTATATTTATTTATTGAACTGTAATTAGTTACTGTTTAAGGAAAGTTAACTGATGGCATTCATCTCATCATAATAAAAAATAATCAATGTAAGAAGGTGAGCAAAAATCTTTTCAGAAATGTTAAAAGTGCTTTTAAAGAGAGAAGAAGTAGAGATGCAGATTAGTATGCTCCCAATTAAATACTTAAGTAAATGGTTAAAGTAAAAGTTTCACCCCCCTCCCTCATATTTTAATATTAAGAATAAAGACTACTATTTTTGGAAGTTTTCTTGTTTTCAACACATTAGGGCTTTTTTTTTTTTTAAAATTTAAAAAATACATAGTTACAGGAGATCTGAAAGAACCCATTATTTTTAATTCCCATTCCAACAACAGAATCACTTATTAAAGAAATTTCATTTAGTAAATCTAATTTGAGTGGAAGCAAATATTATAAAATTTATTAGTGAAAACATTTATTCTGTCAAAAAATATTGTTTTTAAAGAAAATTGAAAAGAAAGTGTATACTGTGTGTTCTTAAAAATTATTGTAATTTGACCGTTTGCTGTGTCAAGAACTTTAGTCTTATTTGACTACATTTGATGATATTTTTTAACATTAAATATTTTATCTCATTCGTTGAAAAGAGAGAATGCATAAATCATTACAAGCTGTTTGAAATGAAAGTTTTATATTTATAGTAATAATCTTCCTATTAAAGAGTTTTATGTCGTAATAATCTTTCTTGTTTTATATGAAAAAAATATAATTATTCTGAGTTAAATGATATCTAGGTTCGACAGAAGAAAAGATGCTCACTATTTTATTTTTTCAGTTAGGATTAGCTTATTTCTTTATTTGAGGTTAATTACGATTAAATTTTTCCATATTTTTGTCAAAATTTCCGAAATTTCAACATGAAGTTCCATACCACTCATTTTTTTCTTTCTGCAAAAGTTATTCCAGTGTTTCTGGAATCATACTTATAAGACATTGCTTAAGAAACTGCTTGTTAATTATTGGAAGTGAATACAAATGAGCAATATTTTTATTGCATTATTATGATGAAATTGATACATTGAAAAATTGTGTAGAGTAATATTAATAATTAAAATGGTTTTTATCTGGGTAATTTGATTTTCTCATTTAAGGTATATTTATTTTCATTTAACATTGAAGCAAAATTATAAGAGAAAATTTTACATCTGTGAATTGTTTTCTAAACTTCAGTATATATATATATATATATATATATAATTTATACATACATAATGAAATTTTTTTCTCTGTATTTAGGTTTGGGAGTTCCTAGTAGCTTTAACAGCTCAAGATTGTTCTATAATGCTTGTATTGAAAAAGTTTATTGGAAGGTAGTAAATTTCAAAAATATTATTAAGTAATTAAAATGAAGCATTAAAGCAAATTTATATATTTTTAAAGTTATATAGAAACTATTGCCATAAATATGAATGGTTAATTTTTTCCACTATCAATATTGAATGATGAATATTTCAAAATATTAAAATTAGCATTTTGACCCTCCATTAATTGAAGCATTTTTTAAATTTATTTCCCAATCTCAAATATGTAGATCAAAGAAAAATTTATTTTTGTTGAGGTTAAGTTTTTGCTGTATGCAGTGTTTAAAATAAAATAAAATAAAAAAAAAAAAAAAAAACGTAGTTGAATTTCTGCAACAGCAAACACAATAAACTCCTTTAACCTTTAAAAGATGAATGTTGGATATATGTGCTCAAATTACTGGTACATATGTTTGATATATTTGACACACAACATGCTATTTTAAGTTGGATCCTCACAAACTATTCTTGGAATAAAATATTATGAGAACTCAATCCCCACATAAAACTTTCAGAAGTTTTTTTTTTTATAAATAATGTTATATTGATATCATTAATTTGTAGGATAATGATGTGTAGAAGCAAGCAATGTGATGTCTGCAACTTATGTAATTAGGTAGTTTTCAACAGTGTTGCAATGTCATTGTGAAAGTCCATTTTTGTTCTGTGTTCGGAATTGATAAGTCAGTGTCAGCTTGCAAAGTTTATACCTTTATTTACACCTCATCATTGGGGAAGTGGGGAAATTCAGTGACAGAAAAAGTATGATGTTGATCTTGACCTTGCAGTTTATTTTGAGAAATGATACTCCCATGAAATTATGAATGATATAGTGATGAATTCAAACTGGATTGTATGCTCAATATAAAAAGCATTTGTAAAAATTTAATGAAAATGTGTAATGTATATATGGAACAAAGCTTCACATCACCACTTCTCTATAGTTTGCTGATCCATTCAATTACTTAATTTAGGCATTCAGAATATATTTTTTAGCCACCTAAGGGGCATTTTAGGTGGTGTTTTGGCATTTTACCAGATCACTTTTCAATTTTAAATAATTTTTTTTATAGTTGCTTAAATATATTCAATTTTTTTTATTTATTGTTTGCTTTAATTTTAATTACAAGTAGCAGATAAAATATTAAATTTTATCATTTGCTTTAATTTTAATTACATTTAGTTTAAATATATTCAATTTAATAATTTATCACTTAATCACTTAATTTTGAAAAAGTTTACTATTGTCCATTTCTCAATATTTCATTGCTTACTTTAATTCTCATATTTAAGTAATATTATAATAATTATGTACTTTACATAGAACATTTTATCACAGTTTACTGTAAATTTTTATTTTCCTCAAAAATTTAGTTATAATTTCATAATGTAGAAAATTGTAATGCCTTTCAGCCAATTTTTTATTTTGTTTTGTCATCAGTAAAGCAAAACATATATTTATTATTGCCTAAGATTGCCTTTATAAAAGTTTGTGGTCCCTTAAAGCCTGGCCATTGGGAAGTTATGTCCAGAAATCAAAAAGTTCAAATTACTTTTTATGATTTTTTTTTTTTAAATCATGAAAAAAAAGATAGCACACAAAATTGGGGCAGTTTATCTGCCTCGACAATTCATGCACTAATCTCTTTTTTTTTTTTTTAAAAAAAAAGATGAAGGTAAAAATTAATTTCTATTATTTCTTTGATTTTTTTTTTTTTTACAAACAGTAGTCTATTAATATTATTATAATTATTTTTTATGCTACATTCACAATTAAGCATAACAAGTAATTAAAATTCTAATTCTTTTTTTCTGTAATTTTTAATTTCTTACATCTATTTCTTTGCAGCAATAACACTGTCCCACACCAAAATGTGATACATGACAAAGATGGGAATGCATATCTTTTTTCGATTGCTATTGCTGATTTAGATCCAAAATCATTGAGCAAAGTAGAGAAACGTTACAAAGAGATTCCATTAATTTTACAATCATGTTTAAATCAAATTATGTAATTACATTTTCACACTCATTCCTCTAAACTAGTAAGTATCAATACAATTTTGGATAATTTTAAAACCAAACCAATTTTTCATACATCGATCCATAATTATGATAAATACTTATTGAAGTTAAAACTTAATGAATTGCATGCTTATTAATTTTTTTTTCAGTATTATTATAGATTAATAACATACATTCTCATTATAGGTTTTTTTTTTTATGAATTGCATTGTTTAAATCAGTAGCATACATAGAATTCAAATTTTAGGGGTGCATATTGTCAATGCCATGAAAGCAATTTCTTAATTACTACTTATAAGAAGTTAAGAACATGTTATATCAGTCTTATATTTCCTATTTAAAATTCTTCAAGGATTGATATAATTTTTATCAAGTAACAAAAATAATTCTATAAGTCTATAAAAATGTACCCCCACCCTCTCTCTTCATATTTAAACACTTATTGAGGCACATTTCTAAGACGGAAAAACTTTTCTATTCTTTTCGTATGAATTAGTTTGCATGGAATAATTATTATTTTTATAGATAAAAAAATTTAAGCATGAGGAAGAAAAATTGTTATTTTAAAAGAGCTTGGAACATCTATAATGATAAAATAAAAGAATTATCTTGAAATATTTCTATATCCAGAAAAAATCTTGAGGGTGCAATGCCACTGGTTGAAATGATGTCTTAATCTATTTGAAAATAACTATTTTAATCATCAAAGATTGTAACTGTGAAAAATGAATCATCACTAAATAATATATGTAACAAAATATATAAATATAAAACTTTTAAAGTTCATCAGTTTTAAATTTTGCAAATAGTGTATAATCTTACTGTATGTAATGCAAAAGAAAAATAATAAAAAAAAAAAGTTCAGCTTTAGCATTTTTTTCCGATATAAGAACTGTCTAATTTGTAATAATAAATTTCGAAAATTTGAATGAATATAAACCTTGAAATTTAATGATAAAATCTTTTCTTTTAGGCAATCTGGTTGCACAATACAACAATGCAATTTTTTTTCAAGCTGCACCATTTTATTTTAAATACAGTGTAAAGGACTGCATTTATGTAATTTCATTTATTTTTAATATCTAATTAAATGAATTATTATAATTTGTTACAAATATATTAATTTAACAAAGAATCTTTTAAAATGAGAAAATATTTCAGTAAAATTTAAGAATTATCAAATTATTTGCTACATACCAAAGATTTTTCACCATGCAAAAAAAAAAAAAAAAAAAAAAAAAGAATTGCTTTTGTAATATTATTTTCAGTTTGTAAAAAAACATGTATTTTAAGAAGTTATACTTTATGTAGAATGATTTAAAAGGACAAATAAAAAATTAAACTCTCCTATTATTTTGCCATTCTGTTATTATTTTTGTTTTAAACAATATAACATTTGTTTGATTTCAATTACAGCTATTTTTATTGAATTTTTATACATGTGTTGACAAAAGTTATTTTTATATAACTACTTATTGATTTTTAAGTTTAATTCAAGTAAAAACTGGTACATTATGCAGAGAGTCAGCATGATTTTTAAAAGAAATTAATCTTTGAAAAATTATCAATTCTTTTGTAAATTATGTAATTCATTGTACATATCACAAAATGAAATATTTATATACCATATAGAAAAGACTTGCAATATAAGTTAATTAATAATTATCTAAAAACAATTGTTTATTTTTATATTGAAGACTATTCAAAACTGATGATTAGCAAAAGGTTACAAACTAATGTTTACATATTTTTATAATTTGCTTTTATCCAATCTTTAAAAATAAATTAGTAACGGTAGCTTTCCTTCTCAAATTTTAAAATATATTTTTCTACATATGAGGTTCTTTTCCAAAATAATACATAAGATGCCTTACTGCAGTGTAATAGAGATATCAAAATGGAAAATTACATTACATTGGTTGTAATTTGAACTAGAGTAAGCAGCGTATTTTTTTCAGCAAATGCTCGCTGGGATTTTTATTAATGCAAGATAGAAATGGAGTCTTAGCGGTTTCAGGTATTGTCGATCAAATATTATGCATCGAGATTAAAACTTTTAAATGGCAGAAATCTAATCAAAATACACAATGCTGTATGTGAAGCATACAGAGAATTAACAGTGCACTACAGTAGTTTCTGTTTAGGCTCATCACTTAGGTGAAAATTGTGTGAGCATAAACAATAACATAAGATGAGGATGATGAATAATGTATCAAATTTCCTTGAAGGAAGATCATTGGGTGATATGTGAGGAAATTTCGGAAGCGAACTGGAGGATCAACTATGTCAATTTTCCACACTTTGAGAAATGATTTGAAGAGAAAAATTCGTGCACAATGGGTCCCTCACTGCTGGATTAATGCAAAAATGCTTGCACACTACAACCTTGCATATTTGATACTGAAGATATTCAATGAAGGCTTTCCTGCTTGAATAGTCACTATTTATGAAGCATGAGTTAAGAGACTTCGAACCTGAGTTGAAATCACACTTGAATGAACAGAGAGCTCCATCTTTCCTTTGGATAAAAAATTTCCCTCAACCTTTGTCAAACATCAAACAAATGATGAGTTTTAAGATCTTAAGATGTAATCATTACAGACAGAGTGTCACAGGCCTATCCTATTATGCTTTCCTTCAAAAATTGCACTAAACCAATCTCAGTTGCTCAAGGTTGGGTCACTCATTCTTCATGACAATACTCAGCTACACATTGTCACAAGATAACTGCTCTGATATGGTTAGGAAGTATTTATCTCATGCACCCTATCGTCTTGATATGGACCAGACTTGGAACTTATTCTCAGAGTTGAAAGAATGAATGCAAGGATGTTTTCCATGTATAGCCTACTTTTCTGCTACCATTTACCAAGCCATTTGGCAGCTGAAGATAGATGGCATATTAGATGGAAATGAAAAGCTTACACAAGTTTTTGGGATTCTGTCATTGTGAAAAAGAAAGACTAATTGTAGGCTTGTAAAGAGATATTGCCAATCATATAAACATATCAGTGAAATAAAAGCATGCATTTCTTTTAAAATGTCCCTTGTATACACAGTAGCCACATTCTAAAGTGGTTATTTATTTAATATAATAACTTAATACAACCTCTATCAGTGCATTTAGTTATTGTTACTCATTTGCTAATATTTTATGAGTATTTAATATAATTTGGCCAAACCAACAATTGCATCATCCAACCAAGGATCCAGGTCACCAGAGTATTGATTACGGTAGCTGAATGATCATGGTTGTAAAACGTGTTGTTTCTTTGTCAAGTCCCAATTCCACTAAACCTCTGCTGTGTTCTGGGGCTGATGCACGTTAAATCTGTTGAGGCTTCAAGTCCACCCTCAGCCTGATGTGGAAATTTTGAGAGTTGGAAGGCAGCCCAGGTGTCATCCCCATCATATGACTGAGGCTCAAAATTATGAGACCTGTTGCCAATAGTGCTGATGCTGTTTCTTAGTACGATGTTAAAACAATCTGATTCCAAAGTTCGTTAAATGTGATTAGATCTTAGGTAATTTAAGATTGCCTTCAGTCTAATATCAAAGAGTCTGATTCATATTCAGAACAATTTTAGAAAATGACCCAATCTTTGTATAAATTCACAGTGTTGCAACACTGATACAATCCATTTTAATACTATAACCTTTTTAAAATTTAGAAACATTCCATAAATATGAATTTTCTCTTTAATGTGCAAAATTAGAAATACTTTTAACATTACAGCATTAAATATAGAACACAATAAAATATGCTTACCTCTAAAGGATGATGAAATCTTAATATGATATTCATGTTGGACAATTTTCTATCTGAAAAAATGTTCAGATTTTGTGTCCAGTTCTCAAACATTATGTAAAGACAGTCTCAAATAATTTGTTCTCACCATTTTTTGCTATACACACAGGTGTATAGTAACTGATTTTACAAATTGATGTGGAAGAGGGATGGCTTTACTGAAATTTACATACTATTTGTTTCTGTTATTTACATTATAGTACTCTCACTGTAATCAGGCACTTGATCTTTTTGGGCCCTGCCAATAATCCTGTTTTTACACAGGAATTAATTTTAAGCCCTCTACTTCAATGGAATAATGTAGGTTTTCGTTACAAAACAATATGATTTTTTTTTTTATAGTTTGGTAGTACTTTTGTGTCTTTGCCACTTTATTTGTGTGCTGTATTAAATTTTTTATATCTTTTGCTTCATGAATGTATTATTATTAGTGATATTTTAATAATCTGACAGTGGTGTGGTGTGATATCTACAGACTTTTGAGAGATTCTTATACATAAAAGCTATGGAATAGTACAAATCTGTAGCCATGGATAAGGAGCAGTTCTAAAGTATGAACAATACAGAGGCACCTCTTATAAGGGACATCTCTGTTCAAGGAAAAAATTGTAAGGTCTGGTCTGGTAGTTGTCATTTTATTGGGCAACATTACTGTATTAAATATTTTCTTTTTGCCACGCAAGCTATTAAGAAGTTTACTAAAATGCATTTAGTTCAGTAAAAGAATATTGATTTCAAACAAGACTTTTTTAATGGATATATGTTTCAGCTTTACTTGATTTAAAGATCATTTACAAATGTATAATAGAGATGAAAATAAAATCTACATGCAAATCTTTACAAAATTAAAATAAATATAGAGATGTAATTGAAATTCAAAATTGCACTCAAAATTTTTTTTCACCGGCATTGCAATTATTTTTTCTTTGGGCTTGATTGATTTTCTACATGTTTTCTTTCCTTTTTTCTTTTCTTCAATTGACTTAGCTTTCTAAAAGAATATTATAATTTTTCAATGACATATTATTTATATCAGCACTTTACAAAACAAATTTACAAAAACATTTTACAATACTTAATAAAAAGTTACTATAAAATGAACTTTGATACATCTGAATATTCAATAAATTATTTCTTAAAGAAAATAAATATCACTAAAAAAATTTCCAAACATACTTCAGTTCTGAATTATATTAATGACTGTGAATAAAAATTATTTTTGGAACTGAGAGGACAAGTAATCGAAATTCAGACAGGAAAGAAAATGTCTAAAGCATTTTAAAATATTAATTAACAATTTGTGTTTTCTTCCATTTTTTGATATTTCTGTATCATTTGCTCAGAACTATCATGTCTTATATTCAGTTGTTAGAAGAAAATGCCATATCTGTAAAACAAGTACTAATTACATTTTTCAGCATCTTAATTAAAATTTATATTTTGTAGTTAGCAGCATAAAATGATCAATGTGAGGAAAAAATGTTTTATATGGTATGTGCTTGTTGAACTTCTCAAGTAAATCTAATTTTAAAAAGCAGTATTCATTGTTCCATGATGAATTATATTTTTAAATATAAGTTTTGCAATTAAAAAATAAGCATTATTTAGATTAGTACATCATTCATATGATAAATATACTCTTTTCTGATATAGTTTTATAACATAAATAGTAGTTGAGTGAAATATATAAATATATATAAATAATTTTTAAAATATACAATTACTTTCAATGTATTTCTGCATTCAAATTGTTAATGATAAACTAATTGGATATGTATATTCAAAAACTTGCAATATTTTTAAATATAGATGATAAAAAATTAGTCATTCTAAATTTAATAAATTTCTCATTAATGTAAACTGAAGTTTGTCAAAATTCTTTAGATAAACTTAATATGTGAAGTAGTAAAAATGAAACAAGTATAAATAGGCTCAAATAGGTTTTGAATTTTAGAATTTGGTCTTTACATATCTTTCATAAATCTGATATACATATTCAAACCCAATATCATGGACATAGGAAGAAAAAGTACATAACTTTGAAGGATGTTCAGTATCAAAATCATAATAATTAATGAAAAATAGCAATACAGAATTTGTTTACGATATTTTAATGATTTCTCATTTTAAATATACTTGACAATAAAGATATTACACTTGGCATTAAACACTGACTACTATTATGATTGTAATGGAATATTAACTGCAGCATTTATAAAACTTTTGAATAACTTCATATACTGATTTTTAAGCACAAAAAAATGCTTTATCTTGTACACTGTAGTCTCCTAAGTGATAGGATATAATAAAAATATAATTAAAAAACTAAATTCCTAGTTATAAAATGCAATTTACATTTTGCCTTTTTCTAAGTCATCTAAAAATGAAGAATCATTTCTACAAGTATCTTGCATTTTTTCCATACCTAAAAATAAATAGATATGCTAAATATTTATATTTATTTATTTATAACTAAATGCAATATAAATTTTTAAAATGAGGACACAAATTAGTGTAAAAGGTTTTTCAAAGGAAGAAAAAATTGAAATGGATAAATCATATATTTATAAAACCTAATGACAATTCAAAGTAAGGTACATAGCTAATGTTAATTAACAATCAAATTCTAAATGAAAACCTATTTAAAAGTTCATCTATTTATCACTGACTTATAAATCTCAGACAAGTTAAAGTTAATTCTCAAATCAGTCATTAAAAAATTAATTTAAATTAAAGTTTCATTAAATTTTAAACATAAATGTCATTTTATTACTTTTTAATTTAGGTATTTTAATTTTTTAGTTTACTTTACACAATTATTTTAACTTAAAAAAAATTAACAAGATTATAGGAATTCTGAAAAATGATTGCAAAAGATTTTATATAAAATAATACAAATAGTAACTCTTGGCATTAAGATTCATTGTTATTAGTAATGAGTCTTAAGATTTACAAATAAGGTAATAAAATTACGATTCTGTGTTCATTATCAACTCTTCCATCATCTAATAAAAATATAACACTTTTATAACTTGACAAATTCCAAAATTATACTTTGCCAAAATAGTTTTTCATAATTTGTAGCAATTCAAGCTGGGGGGGGGGGGGGAAAAAAGGGAACAATTTATTTGATATTCAGAATGCAGAAAAAGCAATAGTTAAATATATTTCATTCAGAAAAAAAAAGGTGGAAATACTTTCAACTACTGTTGAGAGTGCTCCAAGAGATGTTCCATTCCAGGGATACATCTATTTTGAAGATCAAAATTTCAGAATTCCATATTAATAGCTGTATAAGAGTGTTTTTAGTTGAAACACAGATTGATATTTATAAACTTTTAAACATACAATATCAGTGACAATATTCAGATAGAAATTTTAATCACTGAAGATACTTTACAAGACAACAAATTTATAATCTCTGCAAAAAAAAAAAAAAAAAAAAGTCAAATTTCAAGATTCCTTTTCATTTAAATGATACAAATATTTGACATGTTTAAATGTCATGTCTTTAAAGTAAAGACTTAAAATTTTAACCATACAGCTCATACTAGTTTGGAAAAATTGGTTCAGTCAGCAGCCATAACCAGTTCTTTACATAATATCAAGGAGTGTGTGATTTTATCAACAACTATCTTCCAACTTTAAAATAATTGAAAAGTAATTCAACCAGCAGCCTTACTCCAGGAGAGAAGTTAAGAAATTGACCATATCAAAAGGCTTGAAAATCATTTGCTGGATATCTCAAAGACATAAATAATTTATATAAAAACATTTAAAAGAAAATAAAATTAACAAAAATAACAAATGATATTCTGAACAGCAAAAAGAAAGAAGTGGAAATCATAGTCACTAGTCAATCCTCAAACTGTAATTTATATAGCTATTAAAGAAAAACTTGAATTCACCTCTTAACATCTGTTTGTTCGTACTTGGTTGGTTTACTTCTCCACAATTGTTAGCTCTAATTTTCTGTGGTTAGTGTGAAAGGATCACAAGACACCGTAGTAACCTCCGTTGAAACCAAAGGTTGGTTTGACCTGACGAGAGGATATAACTTGTATCAAGAGTTACTACCCAGTGTGGGATTGAGAGTCCAGCACAAAGCAACAGTGTAATTTAGATTGCATTGAGGATAATGAAGGTTGGTTTTGAGAGTCTAGCACAAGACTGCAGAAAATTTTTGATAAGCTGCATTGAGGGTGAAGAAGGCAGAGTTTGAGCATAGCATAATGCTACAGAAAAGGCATGATAAGCTGTGCTATGGAAATATATATGGGGTTCAAAAGTCCAATACACGACTACAGAGAACTCCGTGTGTTAGGTGTATTGAGGATGAGAAATCCACAGGTTTAAGAAGTCTGCATACAATCCAGTTGATCCCTATTGTTAGTGGAAATAAGGTAATCTGGACAAGTCCAGGAAGGGATTCAGGATCAAAAAGATTGTAAATGCCAGTGGACAGCAATTTGATCATAAGGGGTTGTTGATCCAGCCAGATTTGAGAGTAGGATGTAGGCTGTGATAGAAGAACATGGTGCTGGTCTTCTAGAACTTTCAGAACCAGCAATATTCACTTACAGCAACCACTTAATAATCACTCAATCAGGGTAATCAATGTAGATGTTGCCACTGAAGTGCCTGATCTCTTAAACCTTCTGACATATCTGAAGTTAGATGATTATCACAATGACAGCATCTAAATTTAATTTTTAAAGATTTAAAAAAAAAAAAAATTCTACATTCGAATAGCGGAGGAATATCTTAAAGAGTGTTTTTTTTTTTAAAAAAAATTGAATACTGATTCCACCAGCATTTATCTTTCTTTGCAGAATATACACAGAAATTTATCCAACATTATAATAATTTGAATATTAAGGGTAATTATCAACAAATTCTTTTGATTTGTATGTTGTCACTGTAAACAAATACATGCTCCTGAATAATACATATGAAATAAAAAAAAAGTTTTTATACATAAGTTAATATTTCTGTTGTGTAACTCATAATTCATCTTGTTGAATACTTTTAATAAATTGAGTAAAATTTTACAAGCTTAAATAAAATTTTTTGGTAATAATAGTAAAAAATAATTTGAGTATTGAAAAATTCAAACTCACTCTTAGATTTTGATGACCTTCTTATCTTACTTGATGAGAGTGTTTCTTGCATCATGCTTTCTTCAGGGCATATTTCTTCTACATTAGGAATTGTTTTTTCACTTTCTGTATGAGCCTGATAATCTGATACATTGGATTGAAGTAAGGATATGGAATCACCTTGATAAAAATAAACAATATCATTATATTAAACCTTAAAAGAAAAATAAAGTTAGTCCCAAATTAACAGTGCTAAAATTTTTTGTTAATATTAGTGCAAACATTTTAAAATATGCTTAAAATGTAAAGCATCTGGTATGGTAAAACTTCTAATGAAAATAAGGTATACAAGTGAATTGAATACTATATTTTAGAGTATGGACTCTCTTTGGAAATCTTTAGTGATATTTTAAAATTAGCACTGATGAATAAATAAAGCAAAACATATATACTATGCACAAAAATTTTATATTTGATTTCAGAGAATTACATTTCTTTAACATATTTTTTTTAAAAAAATTTCAACCATTTTACAAGCTATGGTATGTATACTGATATTTGCATTTACAGAAAATTTTAAATCTACCTGAGCAATTAAGGAAATCATTTTTTAAAAAGATAAAATAAATAATTTGTTTAAAATTAAATTGTTGAAAAATTATAGAAATAATTTTGCAATTTGGTTTGGTAATGTGATGCTGATAAATCTCTCTTGCACATGTGCATCTACAAAAATATGATTTAATGCAAAATTACTAGCATGAGAATGAAAGCTATTACCACATTCTTCAGTAGTATCTTTAATTTCTTGTTTCACACTCTTCTGACCTGCAACATACAATGGAAGAACTCACAATGTAAAGGAGGAATTTAGAAAAATTATTATAAAGTATAAAGAAAAAACATCATTTTTCTTTTGAGTTACTTTTATGTAATATCGGGGGAAAGTATTAATTAAAGTTTATTGTTCATAGTATACTAACTTAAACATTTTCTATTTTTTACTATACATTTTAAGAGAAGTAGTTTTATGGGCTCTAAGCAAAACATTCATATATAAGTTTTATTCATAATGAATACATACTTTTTATTCATGCAAGAAATGAGTACATGCAATAAGCAAATAAATATTCAAATATATTTATTTATAAATATAAGAGCTGTTTCAGGAGTAATTCACTAATTTTACAGCAAAAAAAAAGACACTTTGATTTCAAGAGATTTTCTTGTTCACAGATTTTGTAAAAAGATATTCAACAAAACTTTATAAATGTATATTTCACCCACTTAATTTTTAAATTCAATGCATCATTAAGATCCTTTTGAAATATATTTTGCAATGAAAACATTCACATGCAATAAATTTTTATATCAAAAATACATTTTGAATAGGTCCCCCAATTCAAAAAACACATATTCTAAATAATTTCAGTTTAAAAAAACATTAAAAAGGAAATTTTATTTATATCAGTAGTTATGTGTTAAGTACATAAAATATACTAAGAAAATTTAGAAGTAATCTTCAAAATCATACCTAAATGCCTTTGTTGAATGTCATGGATAAGATCATTAAATTGAGACTGATGTTGCTTAGCTGGAAAAAAAAAAAAAATTGTTCATATTGCTGTGGAAATTTACTGATTAATTATTAGTTTTTTTCCTGCCATTTGGCAAACTCATCTATCAGCTTATGTGCATTTATTTATAAAAGACATCTAGAAGCTATAGAAAAATATGCAACAAAAATATATCTCACTCACTCACACACAGAGAGAGAGGGGGTATTAACATATTTTTAGAATGAGGAGTTTAAATTAGGATTAAAAAATGAAAATATTGGGAGGAAGAATTCCTGGCAACAGTTTATTATATAAAACTATCTCCTGATATATCATTGCATTTTCTGAGGAGAAATGTTTTTATTCCATGATTTAAGAACATGGTGAAATGCATAATATAAAAATTTCTGAGAACAAAATAAGCTTCATAATTAAACAGAAAAGATAACGTATCAATTATTGCTTCTTCATGAAAAGAAGACTCAAAATTAATACTCTAAAAAGGTACATACTGTTTTAAATGCTTTTAAAATGTAGGAAGTAGTAACAGGCAAAATCCCCAGGTGCAGAGATCAATTGCAAATAATTTGTAATTATCTATATAGCAACAATAAACAAAATAATAAACCAAGGTATATAGCTTAAGAGAAATAAAAAATTATATTGTTCACCATCTTTTCTCGAGGAATGTTCTCAATGCAAGACATTTTGTAGATCCTTTATGAAACACATTTAGTAGGAGATAAATAGAAATACATCATTACTCTTGATGAAGCATGAATATTTTTAAAATTACTGCAACGAGAAAAGATTTATTTCCTGTCAAAAAAGGCAAGGAAAAAGTCTACACCTGGTTCTGAGAATGTACAAGAAGTTTCTGCAAAGGTTTTGTGATTGTTGTTGGTTAATTTTCTAATGATGAATTAAATACAAGAGGATGGGAAACAATACAGCTCATCATACAAATCAGGTGAAGGTTTAAATCCAGTATTTAGAGAAGAAATTCCATTTTTATTCCAAAGACTTTTAAAGAGGGAAACTGCATCAAGACAGCCACCAGTCAAACTTCAGAAATTTCCACTGCACTCTTCGAAAAGAGAAAAATTGATACAGGTATTGCATGCATACCTTTACAACATTCTTGCACATTTACCTGATGTGTTCATCTACGATTATTGCACATTTGGTCTACTAAAAAGAGATAGTTCTAATGATTGATAAATTCTGAAAATAGTGGATGAAGAATAAGCAATACCCCTAAATATTTTAAGAAAGGGCCTGCTGTCACGGAAAGCATAATGAAGACTAATGGTCTATAAATAAGCTTTTCAAATCAAATATTTAAAAATTTAACTTTTAAATTTTAAAAATGGCCCTGAAATCTAAAAATGTCTAAACACCATCTGTTTATAATATGTGAAACATACTGCTCCATAGGTACTCAGTTTTTGAAGTTTTATATGGTGTATTTTTCATAATTACAATGATTTGGGAACAATTATATCAGTAACAATGCTTTATTTATGGTGAGAAATATTTACATGGAGACACATTTATAGGTATGTGTCAAGACAAAAGCAAAAGTAGTGGATATCAGAGTAATTATCAATGGGTGGAGCATATATGCCTTCAAACAAAAAAACTTCTGCATTTTTACACATCCATTTTATCAGGTCTGGTGGCCTAATAAATTTGCAGACTTAGCAGTTTTGGTTGAAAACTTGGTAGCAGTGGATTGATTTCTCCATTTAGCAGGATATTTAATACGGTAGTTCAATGACTAAGATGGACAAAGATCAAAATGATTTAAAGAAAAGTTCTCTCTTATTTTCAACCGGATATATTTACACACAAGCCCACACATATAAATACATACAGAAATAAAAGAAAATTCTAGATTGGTGCAATTTTAATTCATAAGCAACAAATTTTTCATATGACTTTTTGAAATATGCAGTGCAATTTTTGACAAGCACACCTTTTCTTTAACTGTGTAAATATTTGGAACCATTAGAGATTCACGTCAGTACCCACAACCCAAAGGGGTAGATGCTACAATCACTGCCTACTGGCTATTAACAATTGTTCATAGACGAAATTGCTACTATTGGAAAAAATCCAGACTTTGAAGATGTAAATTCAGAAATGGTTTGAGAATGGTTGGAATCACATTTGAAAGTCCTATCTGATGATTATCTTGGAATTGATTACCTACATAAATTTGATGATAAAGATGATGAAAATGAAAAAAGAAAAGAGCTCCTAAAGTAGTTTCATTACAAAAACTTGAAGCTGATTATCACATAATTTTAGAAGAAAAGAAAAAAGTTTCTTCTGTTCAAATGAAATTAGAAATCCTCCCCTCGAAAAAAAAAAAAAAAAATCAAATCACTTTTTTCTAAATACCTGTAGACTTTAGTAATAAAAGAATTATGCATTGCAATATACCTAGGTGCATACTGTGGTTTTTTAAAAACATTTTCCCTAATTTTCTCCAATGCTTAATAAATTTGATCAGTGCAGCTTTGAATTAAGTGATTATCTCATGGATCTATTAACTGCACTAATCAAGGGACATCTGTATTTTTTTTTTATGGTATGTCAATAAGTTTTAAAGTGCTAATGTATAGAAACTGTTATTTGATATCTCAAGCACTTTCTATTTAATCTCTTAAATTTAATATTCTGTTTAAACATGTACTATTATGGTGCAACAATACTTTTTCATGTTCTTTCTCAGTTTTACAAAATAACATCAAATAAATATAAAAGGTGAAATGAATAAAAAAATAAACCC
Organism: Nephila pilipes; assembly: GCA_019974015.1. NCBI lineage: Eukaryota > Metazoa > Arthropoda > Arachnida > Araneae > Nephilidae > Nephila > Nephila pilipes. The sequence continues at coordinate 48,985 of BMAW01051439.1, read as the reverse complement.
TTAAAAACCAAATAACTTGCTATAAATTAAAAAAAAAAACTTTTCAAATTTGTACTACACTAAATATTTTATTTGTTCAGATATATATATATATATATATATATATATATATATATAATATGTTTAAGATTTGTAATTTGATATTACTTTAAACACCTTTTTACGAGCATATTCTTTTTAAAGAGTTGTATTCGAGCATATATTTTTTTAAAGATTTGTTGTTCAAATTAAAATTCTCCAACTGATCACTAGAAGAGACAAATTACTAGATTGGATGGGATTGATTTCATTTACACAACACTGTAAGCAATATGAGGGTTATTGGTGACGAATAGCACCTGAGCACCACCTCCCTCTCCAAACTTCCACACTATACCACACCAATGAGAGGACTTTGGGCCTTGACAGATTTAACATGCACCAGCCCTGGCTACATGGCAAGTCTGTCATGGCATCAGAGTTCAAATCCCCAACTCAATGAAAACCACTGGCCGCAAGTCCTTGACCATAACAACTATTCTACCAAGGCCACAAAAATTTCTAGAATAGATGATTAGGAAAAAAATTAAATTTATATCCTAAAGAGTTAAAATCCTACTATTGAATTTAGTTTACTGCTTGTGAAATTTCTAACAAGAGTTTCTTCTATTTTTTTAGAGTTAATACTGGAGCAGATAATCATTTTTTGTTCTTAAAAACAAATTCAGTACTGGACATAAAGTATTTAATGCTCTATTAAAATATTTTCCATACTTATAAAGCATAAATAACTGCTTTATAAATGAATTATGTTCTTATATGATTTTAAAATTATATGTCTATATTTATTGTTATGAAAAACCAATTTCTTTAAAACAATTTAATAAAAATATTTTTTTAAAAAAAGTTTTCTCCAAAAAAAATTAACCACACAATCTCCACTGTTCTTTTTAAATTTCTCAAATGAAAAAATTATTTGCAGATGAAAACTTTACTTTACAATAGTGATATTCTTACATTTGCATTATAGGCAATGTTGGATATCTATTTAATAAACACTTTATTTTCCATTCAACAATAGTGATTCTAAAATATTTATAAGCAATAAAATTAAAACATTAGGCAAATTTAAATGATTTAAAGAAAAAATATACCATATGTTTGGTACTCCTTTTCAATGTCAGATATATCACTTTTCTTATGAATTTGAATCTATATAAAATATAATATACAAATTCAATTCTAAATGAAAACAGTTTTATTTAAAGGTTATAATAAAAATTCAATGTGACTTCATTTCAATCAATCCATATACACAAGTTTTAATCATAAACATTAAATAAAATATATCTTGATATTTAACAATTTCTATCTTTTTCTAATTGTGTAGAGAAAAAAAAATGATTTATAAATATTAGTAAACCTTTTATATACATTTAACTACAGTGTAGAATAATATCATTAACAAGTTAATGAAGAATATCCCTATTTTTTAAAAATAAAGATTAATATTTTGTTAATTACTGACGAAACTTTTATACATAGATTTAAAAAATAAAACATGTTTCTCTTGAACCTACTAAAATTGTATATTTTATTCAAATGCAATATTGAGAATGCAATAATTTGCTTACGAGAATTCATTTAAATGAAAAGCTATATAAAAAAGCTTCCTGTATCAAGGTCCTATCAATTTCACTGAGGAAATTCAAATAAAAATATTCATAAAATAAGAGAATTATATCACAAGTTTATTGGATAATTATATACAAAAGAAAACTACTAACTTGTTTTGGTGCAGAATTCAAACGTTCTTCAATCTCCTGCCGTTCAATTTCTATTACTAAATCTTCAACTAAATAATGAAAAATATTTGTCAAAATCTAGCATTTGAAAGAAAGAGCACCATTGTGAAGAATTTTATGACTTTTATTGTGAAATAAGTGCAATAATTTTTTTAAAAAAATATCCTTATTTAAAGATATATTACATTTATGTATTAATTAAGTTTCAAATTCAATTAAGAAAGATTTTTGATAAATGATCTATTCATTCTATCAACCTTCTTTATAAATAAAATATACCTTGTGCATTTTTTTATTCACATATAGATTAATCACCCCTAAATAGTTTTAAAATTTTGTAATATTTTAACCTTCCAGCAACATGAAAGGTCATATTGATTTCCACATACACTATTGCGAACTTTTAAGAGTTTAATTAGTGAAATTTTATTCTAATTTATTAAGAGTCAATAAATACTCTTTATTTAAGCAAAAGTTGTTTAGATTATAGGAATATAATTTTATCTAAAGAAACAGAAATAAAGTAAATAGAAATCATAAAATTACAAAAATATTGCTAAAATGACATGAAAATGCGAATAACTTTAACGAGCTATTTAAATTTGTAAGATAAAAGTGTAAATACAATATGGAAGTAAGAAAACAAATTTAAATTTATATATGAAAGGAAGAGATATGTCTCTATAGTTAGAGAATCCCAGTGTTGCAGTCCCTAGGACTTTAACAGCTTAAATAAGTAGGCAATCCAGACTGCAAAGTACCAGACTCATGGGGCTTACTGTTTTTATATACGTGGATGATGCACCTTTAGAATACCATAGTGATACTTCTCTATTTTTTACTCTCCTTCTAGTTAACCCATTTTTACCTTTTTCCTGTCTAGAAACACATGTTTGGTACAGCTGAGCCAGATTAAACTCTTGTGCCATAAGCCTAATTGTCACACGCTCAGCATTGTAGTCTGAGAAAATATGTTTAGAGTGTTCCAAACACATAAATTTCTGTCAAATTTCACAACTGAATCTTGTGATTCTAGTGTACTTGTACTTTTGGCAGGAATAACATTCTTTTTTTTCCTGATATCACTTCTTGCCCTTCTTCAATACTCCAATTCTGTTTTTCTTTTTAAACTCTTTAAGTTTAGCTCACTTTGCAGATAGGTAATTTCTTTTTGAACAATGTTTTTTTTCACAAGGGCATTTGTAAAGTATCACAGTAATTTCCTCCTCAGTAGTTTTCACTTATTGTTGACTGTATTTTTACAAATACAACAAAAACTTACATAAACAATTGCATGCATCCCTAAAATACAAATGGCCCATATGCAGGGCTTTATCAATGTTAAGAAACTCAGATAATGACTAGAAGAAGGTCAAAGAGAGTGGATAGAATAACCAAGTGCACACATTTATAGCACTTTCATGCATAAAGATGTCAAACCGAATTCGACTGTATCTCTCACATGTGCTTGCCAGCTGAAAGGTTAATTGAATACTGTAAAATCTTGACTATAATATGCACTTTTTTTGCCTCATTATGGTTCTGTAAAAATGAGAATGCCAATTATACTTAATTAAAAAAGGGTTTCTAAACATCACACATACAGCAGCTATTCTTTTACACAAACTTGAACTTACAGTACATGTTGCATATTACGATGGCACCAATAATTATGACTTGGATGCAACAACGATAGATTAGCTGTGTTCTAGTGAAAGTGATTAAGACCTATAATTTGACAGTATCGTTTCTTTTTATTAAACATTTCAATTATGTTAATAAATACTTGTGCAATTTTTAAATAAAACATTGAAAAGTTATGGGTGAATATTATATTCGTATTTTAATTTTTCTGAAAATTTAGTGCCGCATTAAGTATGCGTATTATACATATATGCATATTGTAATCATGATTTTACAGTATATCAAAACAATTTGTTTTCCAGAATTTCATATTTTCTAGAATCGATCTACATTTTTAAATTAATAAAATATCTTACAAATTTATCCAATTTTTTATGCATTATATAAAAATGCTCAAAAATACATACAGCAATTTCTTTTATTGTAATTAAAAATATTTAATGTATTACCTGCTTTTGGTTCTAATGAATCACAGTTTGCATTGTATAATGTAATGAAATTCTTGTGGCGTCGAATCAATGCCTAAAAATTTAAAGATAAAAGAAATTAAAAAACAAATTAATTAAATGTAATTTTTATGCATCTGAAAAATGAAATTGAGAATATAGTTATAATTTTTCATACATAATGTACATTTTTCTATTTTATTATACCTGTCTTTCACCTGTTACACTAAGACCATATTGTTTCAATTTTTTTTTGATATCCTTGTCAGAAAGTAGGTGGTATACTAGTTTAGGCAATGATTTTCTGGAAAAATAATTTTTAAATTTATTACATATAAATAAATTTCATTAAAATTGATTTTTTACATAAAGATAGGAGAAGAAAGAAATGAAAGAAAAAAAAACAAGATATTTTTATCGAATAAATTTAACATTATTTGATTCCCATTCTTACTTATCAGATTTTTTTTCTTGGACTTTAAGGCAATTATCAAGATGAATATTTATTCTATCACTTCTAATTGTTTTGTAACAAACTGGACAAGACACTGAAAACAAAAATAAAAAAAAAAACCTTAGAAAAATATTCTATGAAATAAAATATAATTTATCTGGAGAAGTGAGTACTTGCATCAGCAACTTTTTATATAATTAGACAATTCTGAGAAAATTGTTGAAAATAAGTACTTAACGAATTACACAAGAATAGTGAAGTATGAATATATTATTCCATTTTTTGTAGCATTGTTTTGGACTACAAAAGGTATGCATCATTATTATTATAATAGTATGATTTAACCTTTCATGTATAAAATTATAAGCTCTAGAAAGAAGTTAGTGAAATAAATTAGTTTACATCATTTGCAACAAGCCATAAAAATTAAGCTTGCATTATTAAAGGATACGTAAATAATAAAGTGATGCTAAAATTTCATGGTTTAGTTAGAATACAGTAAAATTTTATTCAATATGATTTATTTTCCCAATATTTCACCATATACTGTAGTTGCACCACTACATAAATTCTAAGCCTAAGCACCATTTTTTTTTACAGCACCAATATTTTTTATTCTTTTATATTTATAAATATCCTTTTTACTTTTATTATTTTTTATTTTAATCATCCCATGAGAAGATTTTAAATTTCAAAAAGTAGAAATTTCAACAAAATATATAACTTGGCAATAATTAGTATATCTGTAAATCATAAAAATTAATTTAGCATTTTCAAAAAACAAAAATTTATTTTAATGCCCATTAAAATGTTTCATCATATTAAATCATTGTTTCACTCAGACATGGTATTTTAAGAAATACCTTTCATTTTTCAAATAAATGCATTATTGTTCGATAATTTAAATTCTTAAATCTTAAAATATCGCTATTTGATTTGGCTTTAGTAGTTTGCAAATTATAAAAAAGTTTCCCATAAATGACTTCAGACATAATAATATTGGCATTTCAAGAATCAGAAATACATTCAATGTGAGACAAGGACTTTTTTGATTTTTGAATTCATTGCTGAAATTACATTATAAACAGCAGAAGTTACCAAAAGAAAGTTTCAACATCTAAGCCAAGTATTAGTTTTATCTGTCCATAAAAGTAAATATAATTTAATGTAATAATAATAAAAAAATACCTTCTCCAAAATCAATGGCAGTTAGATCCTTTACATCTTCAACCTTTTGCTGTTGACTTGATGTACAAGGTTCTTTCTTCTAATACAAAAAAGGACTCAATAAATTAAGTCTCATGAATTTAAAATGTAATTTAAATTATTATAGCTAAATATATTAACAAGAAATTTGGTTACATTTTCAAAAAATCAAAGAATGAAATCAGTAACTTATATACTTAAACAAAGAGAAACAAATGCTTAATATAAAATTGTTACTAAAGATTTTATGTATGGCATGCACACAGTGAAAAACAATAATTCTTACTCAAAAAGTTTATTATATTACAATTTCAAATATAAATTAAAAATATTGCAAAAGTTTCTCAAAAAAATATCAATTTTTTTTTTTTTTTTAGAAAATAACATTGTTCAAAACTATTAAATATTATGACATATATTTTAAATATTTGATTTACATTGAAGAATATGAGCTTTTGAGACCTACTATTTTAATGTTCACAGATTCAACAGGTGGCAAAGGTTCAGTTTTTATCTGTGATTGTGGCTGTACACTAGTTTGAATACTTTCCCTATGAAATATGAAAAATGCAGAAATGAAAAATAGGAAAAACATACATGTATTTCATAATAAATCTTGAAAATTATTTGAAAATATTTTTAATTGTCTATATACAAAAATTAAATACAGTTAAATGTTTAGCATTTCTTAAGATGATTAAAATTAATTCTAAGATTGATGCTAAGAAAAACATTGTTTTCTTTGAAAAAACTTATAGATATAAATGTTTCTATCAAAGTAGTAATGATACATCAAACAATCGCATATTTGTGTAACTACAATATTGACATCTATGACACATTCAAATGTTATTTCCCCAAAAACTACCAAGATAACTCAAGTCCAGTTGATTTACCTCCTACAATGAGAAACAAGCTCTGCTCCCCACCTACAGGAACTTCATAGCAAGAGTAATAGCCTTTGTTGTTTCATATACCATAGAACCAAACAAACAATCAACTTTGCAGCAAAATGAAAAAAAAGCCATCTCAATCAGGCTAACATTGTAAAAAACAAGATTCAAGCATGAGGCCATAGAAACATCTTATTATGAAATATAAATAAATATGCAGAAATTGAACTGTCATAATAAATGACATTGAAGGCATAAAAAACTCCATCTGAAGGAGTTTAATCAAGAAATATTTTTTTTCTTCTATGCAATTTTAAATAAATACATCTATGGCATTTCAATAACAAAGCAAATAGTGAAAAGAGAATTATCTGTCAAATCAAAATCAAACATTTCTGTTTTCAAATGAACAAATTAATCTTCTTGATCTAGAATTTGTAAATTTTAGTTAAAGCATCATTATAACAGTTCTATAGCATTCAAGTTTCTATTAGACAGTGTTTTCAAAGAAATAAAATCATAATGAATTACCTGATTTTTTTATATAAACGTAGAATTTCATCTACAAGTCTGTTGTTTCTCAATTCAGGTTCAGAAGCATCCTTCAAAAAAATAAATAATAATATTTTAACCTACATGTTAAATAAATTTATACCTTTAATAACATTTCCTTGCAATAACAATTTGATCATCACACATACACATAAAAATATAAAAGCTTCTTTTATTTTCTTATTATAAGCTATCTTCTAAAGCAATGATAATTATTCTCTTAAGTCTACACTTTTCTTTAAACAATTTCATATCAATATTTTATAAATTGTGTAGATAGTAAGAATGATAACCTGAATTTGCCCATCTAAGTAGCTTTCTATTTTAAAAGAAAATTTACCAAACAGAATCCTGTTGAGTTTATTAGGATGCAAACTACAAGTCTGAACTTAATACCTTCAAAATTAATTCAAAATATAAAACAAAAGTTTTCAAAATTTTTTTATCGGAATAAAACTAAATTTTCTACACAAAAGATCAAAGGCAGATTTAAACATAAAATATCAAATTAAAAATATTTTTTTTTTAAAAAAAAAAGCATGTTAATCAGCTAATTATCATTTTTAACTATAATAGTAAAAATATTAAAACTTTAAAGTCAGTAACAGAAATATCTATCACTGAATTTCTTAAAAAGATGAAGTATTAAAATTAAAATCCATACTGAATATGAGATAGCTTTAAATAAAAGAGCTTTTCTTGAAAGTAAAATGGGGGAAAAAAGGGTTTTAAAATATATGAATTCATTTTTCATTCAGATTAATTAATAATTTAATACCCAAGAAATAAATCAGTTTAACAGATATGTAAGAAAAACAAGTTTTTAAATGGAACAACACAAATAAAATAGTAAATTGGTGAAACAATTACCGTTAAATATTTATATGATGTATAAAAAACATGAAAGCATTGTTAACTTACACTTTTTGCATACTGAGGATAAATAAAAAATTATACAATTTTATTTAAGTCCTTTTAATGTCAATATTCTGCTATTAGCAATCTAAATGTAAAAATTAAGTGTACTTCAATTCATAACTATGTATTTTTATTCAATCCTTAAAATCATATTCTTCCATCACTTTAATTATAATTTAATAACTACAAACTGAACTGTTCCATATGCTGACTAAAGTTAACAGTTCTTTTCACAATTTGATGAAGATGGAATTCTTAAATATTTAAATCATTCTAAACTACATATTAATGATATTTATACATCTGGACTTTGTATATATTTAATGGAAATGATATTTCTATGAAAAAAATATTCAATCTATCATTTTGAGTGTCATTTGTATTTATTATTATCTTTGATTAGAGGAAATAATGAAATGAAATTACTTGAAAACAAGTAGGGCATTGTGCTCTATAAGTCATATGCTTCCTGATGCAAAGTGAACAATCTGAAATGTTAAAAAAATGTTTTCTAAGAAATATATTCCAGAAAGAGAATATTAGATATATTTAGTTTGTTTCATTTCAATCAAAGGCCTTAAAGATTAGATAGTCATTAAAAAAAATTAAATAAAACTGATACTTACAATTATGACTGCATTTCGTTATCATACAGTTATTGAAATAATCATAACAAATACGACATCGCAACGCTTCATCCAAAGGCTAGAAAGAAATTTTTTAAAAAATAAATTGAGCAATCAAAATTTAAAATTGATGAAAGTGAAGAAAATTATGCAAATTGAACACAACATTATTACTTTTAATACTTTTTCATTTATATTTAAACCTGTGAGATCTGGAATTGTTTCATCTGATAATTGAGGAATTACGTCATCACAATTTGAAGCCATTGAGTTTTTAATTAAAAGTTTAATGCGAATAAGATTCAATACTTATAACATGATCGAAGTAAATAATATTTTAAAATATTCTGCAGATTTCAATGATGAAATTCAAATTGATAAAAAATGATTGGTTTTCTATTTTTTTAAATAAAACTTTAAATTGAATGAGATGTAAATAATAACAACGGGTTTTTAAAATTTCATATGAATATGATAAACACTATGATTTCATTTCAGTTTGCATAGCAACCATAAGTAAATAGAGGCACAGTCAAAAAAAATCAAGTAACACAATAAAATGTTATTTATGACTCTGAAAATATATAACAAAATATGAAAATAAAAGGCACAAAATTAATTTTTTATAAAGTTAGCTCAAAAATGTAATATATTCATACAATTTGGATTGAATATGAAAAGAAAGATCTCTAAAACCGAAACACTTGTACAAATAAATTATTTTTACAACTTCGTTTTTCATGCAGAATTTATTTAACATGAGCTTAGTTTAGAGGAAGCATAATTACTCTTAATTTAATAAAATAAATTATTTAGTGCCATTTGTGCACCCTGTAGAAGCTCCGTTAGTGGCTTCTAGCGTTTTCCAACTTACTGCCACCGGTTAACATAACTAATCTCGCGTCGTGGTGCATTTGTGATAGATCATATGGTAACTGCAGTGCCATGTGCACGTCCACGAAATAAAAATAGTAGGCAGACAGGAGCCTTAACAATCTATGTAGAATCATGCACACGAACTGTGTCTTTTCGTTTTAAATCACAATCCTGAAGCATTACAACTCTCAACTTCTTAACAAATCTCTCCTTAATATCTGTAACTATGATCCTGATTTAAAAATTAAAAGACCAGAAAACATTCTATTAAACCTGTAACTAACAAACACCATTCTCCTCATGCAAACACTTTAATTTTCACTCATTTATTTACGTTTTCAACCACCAGATGTCTCTAGCTATGCTAGAAACTCCTACCTCGAGTAAATCACATACACACACTGAATAGCAGTCTCCCCATTGGTCGGCTGATAAGTCAGATATATACCCCTAATCCCCTTTGATCAACTCAGGTCAGCCACTCAGAAAGCTTCCAGCCTCTGAGTAACCTTTCATCATATTATTACACAACTAAATGCTTTTTTAATTAAATTCATTAATTTCTTTACCAAATTTTATACAATATTAAATTTATTAAATTCACAAACGCAGTTCTGGGCAGGAAAAGCCGAAGTAAAGCTCTTTCTTAAAATTCTGTACCAGACATGGAGATTAAAAGCATAACGCTCAGGTGCTCCATTGTGATCCAGTCAACTGTTTTCAACTTCTTACTCCCGACTATCATATTTAATTTGGTTTCGCTTATATACTACATACGATTCTTCTACCAAGATCATTACATTCCTTTAGGTCATCTATTTTGAGTAAATAACATCTCATTTGGTAGGGATGAGGTTTTATTTTAAGCAATTGAAATAATAATAATAAAAAAAAAAGTCCCCCAGTTTAGTGATGAGAAAAATTGCAGATAGCTCAACTAACTATTTGAGAATATTTTTGGCAAATCTCCCATTGGGAAAGGAATTTTTCTTCCAAGGGGTACTAAAAATAAATATATTAAAAATTGGTTTGAGAATCAAACATCTGATTAAATTATGCATTAAAAATTGTATCAAAACTTGCAGATACTTTTCTTCATTAAAATAAAATTAGTGCAGATTTGATCATAAAATTTTCTAATAAGTAAACATTTTTGAAAAATAAAACCCCATCATTTATTTATTTTTATTTTTTATGAACCTTTCAAAATGTTTGGAAAAAATATTCAAAACCTTTTATAATTCATTTCTATTTTGAAAAATATCTCAAATAACTTATTGTTCTTAAAATAGAATTTGTTTTGTAACTAAATCTGGAAATCGTGAAATAATTGACTATTAAAAAACACGCTTGATGAATTCTAAAATTGTTTATTTTCCTGTCATCTTTTTATTACAGTTTTGAAACCTTATCATAATTTCCATTTTAAGCAGTCTTTGAAATGAAATGAGAGTTAACATACAAAGGAATGTTTTACTATACTTTCCAACTTATGAAAACAAAATATTATTCTCGTACCGTTTGGTAATGAAGAAAATCAGGAAGCAAAAATACACTTAATTATGAATAAAATAGTTGATTCTAAAAACGCTTAATATGTTAGACACAGACACTCGTGCACAATAAATGAAATGCAATTACTGAAAGGTAAAAAAATAAAACAGTCTTTTGTATGTTACAATGTATTTTTAATACTCTTAAAAAGCTAAAAAAATAAGAAAAATAAATAAATGCGTATCATATATCACCCAAACATATCCTTCTGAAAAATCGAATCCAATTATACACTCATGAACAAAAAAATTAGCGCACCAAGAAATAATTGCGGGATCGTAACGAAACTTGGCATGAAGGTACATGTCGGGGAGATATGCAAATTATTAGAAATGCAGCGTGATTGCGTATTACGTATAGCCGGTAGAGGGCGTTTAACGTCGTTCTCCGTGGAGTATAAATCAGGTAACCAAAACTTGTTTGAGTGTGCTGAATAGTTTACAAAGGAAGAGCTGAGGTAGACATGCCATTACGCCGTTTTCGAAGACAATATGAGTAGCTGTCGCAGTTTGAGAGGGGGAGAATCATCAGCATGATGGAAGCTGGGTGGTCAGCTAGGCGAATAGCTCGTCAATTAGACCACTCTGATTGTGTTGTGAGGAGGTGTTGGGACCAGTGGATCCGAGAGAAATGTCATTTACACGAAGACCAGGCTCAGGACGCCCTCGACAGACCAGTCGTCGAGAAAACCCCACAAATCGTAAGAAATGCACGCGTACAGCCAACTGCTTCATCGGCCGCCATCCAAGCACAGGTAACACCTTCACTAGGGAGCCCTGTGTCTTCTCGAACCATACGAAAGCGTCTGGTTAAAGGACATTTGGGATCGCGGCGTCCATTACGTGTGCTGTGTTCGACTCCCACCCATCGACGCCTCCGTTTGGTGTGGTCCCGCGCACGAGGAAACTGGACTACAGCGGAATGGAACCAGGTCGTCTTTAGCGACGAATCCAGATTCAATCTCAGCAGTGATGACAATCGTGTTCGTGTGTGGTGAACGCCTCAATCCTGCCTTTGCTTTACAGAGACACACCGCTCCCACAGCTGGTGTGATGCTATGGGGTGCCATTGCCTACAATACACGGTCACCCCTAGTATTGATCCGTGACACCATGACAGCCCAGCGGTATGCCCATGACATCCTGCAACCACATGTGTTGCCACTCATGCAGCGGCTCCGAGGAGCAATTTTTCAACAAGACAATGCTCGGCCTCAAACGGCAAGGATGTCACAAGACCGTCTCCGCACTGTTACTACCCTTCCTTGGCCTGCCCGATCCCCAGATTTGTCTCCAATCGAGTATATCTGGGATCATTTGGGATGGCGAGTTGGGCATCCCACGAGTTTGAACGAACTGGAGGCAAGGTTACAGCAAATATGGAACGAAATGTTTCAAGACATCATACAGAATGCACAATGCCCGATCGTATCGCATTGTGCATTCGCGCTACAGAGGATTCAACAGGGTGTTAAATCCTCCGTTCTTTTGCTTTTTTCTCTGAAATAAAGGATCCTTTTTGTTTGATTTTCTAATCATTTACTTATATTAAAGTAGTTATTACGTATGTAAAATTTCGTTTCATTTTGACTACTCCTTCTTGGTGCGCTAATTTTTTTTGTCTACAGTAATTTAAGAAAAAAAAAGTAAAGGAACCGAGAATAACAGACTTTAATTGTTAATCAAATCAAATATCAAAAATAATGTTTCAGAACTACTAAAATACTTGTGTATCTAATATGAATTATGCATTGAAATGTATGATATGTATTATTTCATGATTGTCAATGTATGAAATACGGTTAGACAGTATTACTCATCTGTGTCATTATATATATTTGTTATAAATAATTTCTTTACAATTAGATTATTTTTTATGGCAATTTAATGTCAAAGTTACGAATATCGTTTTCAAAAGATCACAAATTACACCAAAGTTATTTCGATTGAAACAGCAAAAGAAAAGGTTTTCAGAATACAAAACAACAACAACAAAAAAAAAACTATGTAAGTGTTGTGACAGCTTATGAGAAGTGTTTTGGAAGTTTGAAATTTGTATTTTCTCATCTCATGAGATGTTTAATCTAACTTGAGATGCTTTTTTAGAGTTAATTGGCTATAACATATTATACAGTTATATTGTAAAATTACTTTTATAATATTAATTGAAACATGTTATTTTATAATAGCCTAATTGAAAGGAATTAGATACTTGCTTCATACATTTTTGTTTTGTCTGTTTGTTAGCTGATACATTGTTCAGTATTTCTCTAAGTCATTGTTATCATAACATTCCATGACAATCGTAACAATAACTCGAATATGCACCATTATTGCTTTAATTATTTTAATATCTTTTTATTTCTTACATTTCCTGTAACCACAGTGTACTGTGTTTGAAGTCGTCTTGAATGTTACATAAAATTGTGTTTCCGATAAACTTTTTTTAAGCCCCCCCCCCCAAAAAAAAGGCAAAGATTTACAACAGGATGACACAATAAGGTAACGAATTTATTTATTTATTTTTTATAACTTTATTAAAGCTATAGTCATGTATTAAGGAATTATATTTAATCATAACTTCACTTATGAATACTAATAATTTAATCAATGCTTCAGAGTTTATTCTGTTTTTAATTCGTTTAAGTTATAAGTTAACTAAAACAACGCTTTATAAGAAAGTATTTAAATAAAATAAACAATATCCATGGGAGGATATCTATAAAAGATATCTTAGTAATTCTTAATAAGAAAATCTCACCTTCAGTGACTAAGTTTTAATTAAAAAAAAGTTGGAACGAGATAAATCCAGATTCCATCTCATGCTAATAATTTAGTTGAGAAACGTATGTGCGTCTTTTATCGTAATTCAAATGCTTTATTAACGTTACTAGTGAATAATTCGAGATAAAAACAAACATTTTTAAAAACAACGCTTTTATATGGTGGCCAAGAAGTTTATTAAAAGAATTATTGAAGTATTAGTTAAAACTGGTCATAAAATATCTGCATTTGTTAGGCAAAAGTAAGAACAGTTCCCAGAATTTCAGGCTCTAGCAGTGGAGTTGGTTAAATTAATGATAGAAAGAATTTGTTGACACACTGAGCGCACAGACAATTTACACCAAGTGAAATGCATAAAAAACGTTAAAACTAACTAAATTAATTAATTTATCCGGTAAATTAAATGATTGGAATGCAGTTCTTAACCACCATTGGCGACAAAATTATTTGGCAGTATTTTGCCAAATGTGGCTACCCTGGTTCGTTTTATGGGCTTAACGTTCAGCCAAAAAAAATCGCCAAATTAGGTGCCAATTTTGAAATCGCGCCAAGTGGTTGGGCTAAACTGCATTATTAGAAAAATATTAGTTAAAACTGACAAACGTCTAAATGTGCATTGTTGAGCGAGTGCAGACGATTCCCCAACACCAAGCTCTGGCTTGGGAGTTGGTTAAATTAACGATCGAGTTGATGGCTTACACACACCACTCACACACACACACACACACACACCAGTGAAATTCAGAAAAAACGTTTTTTTTAAAAGGAACTGAAACTCTCTCTCTCTCTCTCTCTCCTCTCTCTCACACACACACACACACACACACACACACACACACACACACACACACACACACACACACACACACACACACACACACACACTCTTACTTGTGACACAAGCAAATATTGTAATGTACCGGACTTAATAAGAGAGAAATTTGAAAATTTGATGTTTAACTTAATGAAACAGAAGCCGAGAGTAACTTTAAGAAAATTTGAATTGAAGTTCTTTTTTTAATCATTTGGAAAATATAATAATTTAGGTATTCTCCTTCACCAGAGACGCTATCTAATCTTATAATGAATGTGAAATAACTCATCGCAAACTCATTCTTGGTTTAAAGTCGGATATAGAGTGTCCCCTTGAGGATTGACGACTTCTGGGAGCTATAATGGTTTAAACATAGTGATCTAGGTTATGGTAACCCTGATGTATATATAATTTGAAAAGAGAAATTTACATATGTCACATGTTCTCTATTCTTGATTGTTATTTGCCAAAAACGGCACACAATTTTTAATAAATAGGAGATGATATTTTTAGAATAACATACAATATTTCTTTTTCGCCATTTCTTTGTTAGATCAAGAATTTCTATTTGTTTCTTTGCTGAAGTGTATTTAAAGATTGAAGCATGTCGGAAAAATATAATTAACGTTTTTTTTATGATTTGGAAAGAAAGGGTTAAATGAATGTTATACAATGGCGTGTGGATAAAAATTTAATTGCGCGATAGGTTTAATGTTCGGTCTGCAAGAAAGACATGCGCTTGGTAAAAAAAAAAAATGAATCTGAAGATGTATATATTTGGCCTTCTATACTATAGCTTATAACGAGGAATTCTAACGAGATAGGTCGGTGTTTTTTTTACGAATTCTTTGTTTACAGCATTCATCTTAACGTTAGAAAGTAATGCGTAGCTTATTCAATATAGCAAAAATGTCATACTATAACTTTATAAAAATTTTAAATTTATAAATAATTATTATTTGTCTATAAAAATTAAGTTCTTGGAATAGTTATGTATAAACAATAATTGTTTATTAAAAAGTATTCATAAATAATTATTATTTATAAATAACTATTTATAACCCATAATTATATTTATTTATAAATTATAATTAATTATGAATAATTATTAAAACTCATAATTATTTTTAAATAACTAGTTTTTATAAATAATTATTATTTATAAATAACTATTCATAAACAAGTCTTCTTTATTATCAATAATTTATTTATAAATGATTATTAATTAATAATTGCTTATAAATAATGATTTTTTTTTTTTAAATTACTATTTATAAATTATTCTTAATCTTTCGTAATTCTACGTTTTTGAATTATTCTTCGAACGATTCCGGTCCTTTTTGATTTCCTTCTAATTTTCCATACTTAATACTGAAGTCACGCACGTTTAGAGACCTATCTAGGAAGTCACCAAGTTTCGTCGATATCGCTATAGGGGACACCCTATTCCCGACTTTAACCCATTCTTGATGTAAAAATAAATTTCAAAATTATAAAAATATTACTTTACAGTTAAAGGCCATGTTAATATGAAAAGAAGTAATAAATGTTTCCATTTAATTTGTATTAAAAGGTGTCAAAAAGATGATGATAAAAAAATCATAATTTTTCACTGCTTATTTTTATCTAAACTATTTTTAAAGTAATAAACTATCACTGGGAGCCGATTTTCATCTGATGTTTTGTCTGTTCCTCGATTCATCGTAGAACACGACTTTATCATAACAGGTCAATTGAAAAGTCCCAGGCCTACCATAGTAAAACACATTTTTTTGGCAAAATTTGTTTTTTTTATTCACTATAATTCCCTTCAAGGGTGATACACTGATTATAGCGACCCTCCAACTTGTCGATACCATTATTGTAGTACGATTTGTCCTTTGCTTCAAAATAGGCCTCAGTTTCGGCGATCACCTCTTCATTCGACGAAAATTTCTTCCCAGCGAGCATTCTTTTGAGATCTGAGAGCAGGAAATAGTCGGTGGGGGCCAGAACTGGGGGAGAATACGGGGGATGAGGAAGCAATGTGAAGCCCAATTCGTGGATTTTTGTCATCGTTTTCACTGACTTGTGACACGGTGCAATGTCTTGGTGAAGCAGCACTTTCTTTTTCTTCCAATGCGGCCGTTTTTCGGCGATTTTGTCCTTCAAACGGTCCAATAACGTTATGTAATAGTCGCTGTTGATGGTCCTTCCTTTTCCAAGGTAGTCAATGAAAATTATTCCATGCGCATCCCAAAATACAGACGCCATAACGTTGCCAGCCGACTGTTGCGTTTTCCCACGCTTTGGAGCGGGTTCATCGTGTGCAGTCCACTCGGATGACTGTCGATTGGACTTCGGAGTGAAAGGATGGAGCCATGTTTCATCCATTGTCACATATCGACGCAAAAACTCGGGTTTATTACGCTTGATCCTCTTCAAACACTGCTACGAATCATCAACTCGTCGTAGTTTTTGGTCAAAAGTGAGCTCGCGCGGCACCCACTTTGCACAGAGCTTTCTCATACCCAAATATTCGTGAACGATATGATGTACACGTTCAGTTGATATCTTTAGAGTGTCTGCTATTTCATTCAATTTCAATTGACGGTCATTCAAAATCATTTTGTGGATTTTTTTAATGTTTTCGTCGGTAACAACCTCTTTTGAACGTCCACCGTCTTCGGTGCTCATTTCACCACGTCTAAACTTAGCATACCAATCCTTGATGGTTGAATTTCCTGGGGCAGTGTCCGGAAACTCGGCATCAAGCCAAGTGTTTGCATCAACTGTATTTTTTCAAAAAGCAATATTTTATCAATACGCGAAATTCCTTTTTATCCATTTTTTTCACAATAACAAAAGTTGCTTCACTCAAAATGCTATAATTCACAAACTGATGATCCGACAGCTGTCATATTTATACACGCATCTTTTGAGGATTAGGGCTAACTAAAAAACATATGTATTTAATTCTAGTAGCTCCATCTATGTATCAGGCCGGGGACTTTTCAATTGACCTGTTACATTTTAAGGACGATTGCCACGCATTTCTTTAAAATTTGACTCATATTTTAATGATCATATTTTAGAGATCTGGATAATATTTTAATGATTTTAGTGGTTTTTTTGTGGTTTGTAATGGTATATTTCTATTGAAGTTAAAGTCGGAATGAAATGCAATTTATTTTGTTTGATTAGTGTCTGATTTCTGGTCTTTAATTGTTAGCTTTAAAACCAGGAGGATTTTAATATTAGAGAAAATTTACTACTATTATGTCATAAATGAGTTGATAGATAATTGTTATTTTTAAAAACGTATGAATTCCTTTTTCAGATATTTATCAGAATAGTTTAAATTTCTTTGAAAAAACGAGAATGTTTATGTGAAAATGTTTACTTTAAATATTTTTAAACATTTACAAACAAGATCCGATTATTCACAGTACTAAATCTTTGCGTCAATCTGCTTTGAGAGAAAGATCAATTTTTCGTAAAGGTGTGATGTTTACTTCTAGTTATAAAACTAAGATATTTCGGTCGTTTCATACCAAAATTATATCGATATGAACGTATTTTTCCTGCAGAAATAGAAGAGTATGTGTCCCTTCGTAATGAAGTATAATAAATATGTAAAACATTTTGAGAAGTGAGTGCTGAATTTGAGAATCTTTTTTGCAAAAAAGAAAATCAGATTGTATAGCTCTTTTTATATTTGTTGTGTCAGTAAGCATGACTTGATTTGGATACATCTGTTCTGCTTCTTCCCTCCAGCTTAAGTTTCTTTTCCGGAGTTATTGTTGTGAATATGTTAACTAATGATGTGAGCTTCAACTTCTAATTTTATAAGTAACTGTGTTCGTAGACTTGAGTAAAGATTTATATTGAGATCTTGTGATTGATTGTTCTGGATTTTTGAAGCCAGTAATGTTGATTTAGCATAGACGTGTGTGGAATCTTGTTTTAGGACGAATTACTTACACGTTAATTAAAGTAGTTGACATTTCCCATTTTTGTACCAGTCTGATTATCATTCTGTTAACCCTTAATCTAAATTTACTTTCGTCAAATTTTTCAAGCGTAGTGTATTTTAATGAATTATTATTGAAAAAAAAAAAAAAAAGAAAATGTATGTAGTCCATTGTGTGGTTTGGGCCGCGGTAGCCTAGTGGTGGCCGCGGTAGCCTAGTGGACTAGCGGCCGGCGGTTTTCGTTCAGTCGCGGGTTCGATCCTTGGCCGCCAAAGACCCGCCGTGCAGCCGGGGCTGATGCACGTTAAGTCTGTTCGGGACCCAAAGTCCTCCCGTTGGTGTGGTGTGGATGTTAGGAGAGGGGGGTGCCAGCTCAGGTGTCGTCCTCGTCACTTGACCATGGTTCAAAATTACGAGGTCCGTCACCAATAGCCCTCGTGTTGCTTCTAGTGCGACGTTAATATAAACTAAACTAAACCATAGTGTGGCTTAAATGAGTGTTTGGTTTCTGAAACGCGAAACTAAATAAATTTATGGAGATTTTTATTGATTGTTTCTAGTACCAAGATGTCAACAATTAAAAGAAAAGGAAAGATTTTCCATTTCTGTACCAGGCTGATAATCATTCTGCGTTAACTCTGAATTGAGATTTACTTTCGTCATGTATTTCAAGCCCAGAGTTGTTAATTAAATTATTATTTCAATAAAAAAAAATATATATATAGTTCTTTGTGTGGCTTGAATGAGTGTCTGGTTTCTGAAACAAAGGACTAAATAAATTTATAGAGATTTTAATGATTATTTTTAATACTAAGATCTCAACAATTAAAAAGAAAATATTAAAGACATCAAAGAAGAACAGCTAAAGTTGAATTCCAGAATATCCTACTTAAAATATACACTTTCAAGTGACATGAATCGTTAGGTAAAATCTCTTAATATTGAAATAAAATCGAGATATTGTTTCAGATCAAATAGCATTTTTACAATCTAATGGATCCTTATGACCTTGTCCCACTCTTTAAATTTAATTGATTTTTTTTTAACTGAGTTGCATATTACTGGCTATTGAACGAGGATGACTCACTTTGAATCATGTTCATATAAAAAGTACCCCTGAGTTTCTTCCTCCGTTTTTAATTTTCCCTGTAATATCCTGAATGGTGAACTATATATATAAAAAAAAAAATCAAAGATGATCACTCTTTTTCTTTAAGTGCTCAAGAAACAAATTCGTAAATATTTCATCATGTGCCTTTTCTCCATTGTGCATTCTTATACTTTAATTTTTTTGCGTAGATTTTCTTCATAACCATACCACACTTTCCAATGCTAAATTGGCGTATTTTGATTTTTTTTTCTTTTCACGGTACTAGTATATTTCATATAGCTAATACTTTCTCTAAGCGTTAAATATCTAGTCATATTTCTTCTTAAAAAGAAAAAAAGGAGCAGTTTCATACAAAAATAGCTATAATTATTGCCTAACAAATAAGGAAAATAAAAACCCTTTCGGACATTACAATAAAGGAAAATATAAAACATCAAATTTCAGGCGTACATTTTAAAATGGCGTTTCACAGAACAGAAAGCATTTTTTTTCTTTCGAATTTATGCGATACCACATGAGTTTTATTAAATAAGAATACAAATATCGATGGATTAAGCCTCTGGTGTTTGTTCCGCTGTTTTGTCCTATCCAACAAACGCTTTACAGATTGTGCATGTCCCTGTCTTTGGAGATGGTTGATAAATAGTAAAAAATATCCCCAGGAAAGAAATGGAACCTAAACGGCGATGTATAACTCCAAGAAAATTCACTTAGACAAAAAAGGTAATAAGTGGTATGGTTATAGCGTAAAAAGGGCCATTATTTTGTTTTACAGTTAGTAAAATTATACCATCATAAAACAATATTTATTTACAATGCGAAATTCACATTTTCTGGACTAAATTTTTAAATGCTTAATCTTGTCATGATGGAAAGATCAGCTCTATCTAATCCTATATATATATATATATATATATATATATAAACTAATTTTTCAAACTTATTAATGAGAATAGATTAATGCTCATGTATAAAGATTTATTTTTATTTTTACATGCTTTTATTTAATTTAATATGTTCATATGTTTGTAAGTAATACGTCTTTCCTATTCCAAATTTGCTTGAAATTTACCCGCTTCTTCTCCTCCGATCGAGCTAAAATTGTGCATACACGTATAACTCCGATGACAATAACATACTATAAAATGTTCAAGCATTGACAGACCTAGGAGGGGAGGTTCTGAGGGGGCCTACACTTAACAACGTCCATTTGAGTTGAAAATTAGCTCATATATATAGCTAATGTAATTATTTTTTAGTCTTCAATTACAGAATCAAAAGAATGAAATAAATATAATTAAACAAATATTAATCAAACTTTAATTTCAAGATTGTAACACTGTAATTTTGCACTACCTTCCATGTACTATTAAACGGTAGCCAGATGGCGCCACATGTTCTTTTGGTTAGAAGCGGAAGTACAAGAAGTGCAAGCCCGATGGAAGACGAGAGACTTTTTAGCAGAATGATGGAGTGATGTTCGTGAATCTATGTTTTATATGTATGTTTTGTATCCTGTCTTGTGTTGTGGAACGTGTCAAGTATTAAGTAATATCTGTTCCTGAAACCATCCCGGCTGTTCATTATTTTGTCCTGAAATAATGAAGTAATAACAACATTGGAGAGATACAAGATGGATATAAAGGAATTTTTTTAAAATGTAAGATAATGTATAATTTATAAAAGTCTGAGTCGTAATACTTCGTACGATCTCATATAAAGGATCTATTGTAGTTAATATAACGATAATTACCTAGATCTCTTAGTTAAGTGTCTCGAGTTTTTATGAATTATATGTTATTTTACATTTACAAAATATGTGTTTATACTCTTTATAGTCTCCTTAAATAAAAACTTGACTTGAATTTTTTTTACTTATATTGATTGAACTTCTTTTTAAAGCTACAAAAACTAATTATATCTTAAAAATATATATATTTGTTTGGAAAATGTATATTTTGCTTTAATTTTTATACTTAACTAGCTGATACCCACCCGCTTCCCTGGACAGACGATAATATAATATTTCGGAGCCTATACGTAAGATATCAAGAAAATTTTCAATTTTTAAAACTTTGATGATAATCTAAATTTAAAATTTTAAGAAATTTATTGTCTGTAATAATGGTTAACCTCGACATTCAAATATATGAGGAAAATAAAAAAAAAAATAGTGAAAAGTTAACCCATATATATATATAATATGGATAAAATTCATTCCACCGTATACATGTTACACCTAGTATTGCCAAAGATGCAATTTTGTCAGAAGATTTATCATGTGTTTAGCTTTCAAATGAAATACCCTCACAATGGCTTCGTGTCTATCATAAGATTTTTGTCCTTGGCTCAAGACATCTTTGATTTCTGACCATTTAGGATTGCTAGTGACTGCAATCCTAAAAAAAAAGTCGTCAAGTCGGGATGTCCAAAATATCTTACGTATGTCTTAGCCTCTTCAGTTCGTTCATGCATGTAGCGAGGTTCTCCAGTAAACGAAGATTGTCTTGCGTGTGTGCTACTCCGTAAAAGTCGCCATTTTAGTATTTTTCAAAATCCCACTAAGTATTGGAATTCCATAATAAACTACATTCCATAATTCATTCCAAATTCAGAAACTCAATTTATTCCAAAATCATTTATTTCTATCGCTAAATATGTACGTTTCCTATTTTCGACATGCTCGAAATTTCACATAAAGAGCCCCTTCGCCAAAATCTTGCCAATCCTCCATCAGCTCTTCAATATAAAATTATTCAGTATTTTTCCATTTCGCTAGCGCAAATCTCGCCAATTAAACTTAATTGTTGAGAATGCGCAGTATACATATGAAAAAAAAACATATTCCGTTTGGCGTCGGTCATACCATTTTTGGCGATAAGGCGCCAAAATTACATAACCGACGGATAAGAGTAGATTAACGGATGAAAATTACATTTTGGATGAGACTTCTGTAAAATCCGTTTTTAATGAGCGTCTACATCGCAAAATGAGTAACTATGCTAAATTTCAAGTCAATCGGTTGTATAGTCTTTGAGATCTCGTGATGAGTCAGTCAGTGGTATTTCGCTTATATATATATATATATATATATATATATATATATATATATATATATATATATATATAAATATAGATTTATATTAAAATTCAAAATATAATTTGATTTTTATTTTTCAATCGTTTTTTAACATGTGCTAACATGTTGTAATAAGAAAATGGCGTCAACAAAAATGAGAGGGTATATTATGAAGGATAATTATATGGTGTTAGATTTAAAAAAATTGACATTGTGATGCATTATGATTATCATAATGACATTTAGTTTGCTTAAGGTATATTTACATGTTGCTAAGATATACTTAATTTAATATTTTATCTTCTGCTTTTATTTTAATATCCGAACAAAATATTATTCTTTACTTTAATAATTTATCGTTTGCTCTTATTTTTCATTTTTGTCGTTAAAATTTACAGCGTTTTTGTACTCAGAAATGATTTTTTTTTATGAAGAATTATTAGTATTCTACGAAATTTTGTACTTGGATATAATGTAAGACAATCAAATGCTATTTGAAAACGCAATTGTCTATTCAATGATTTCAGCCTTTATATTGATATGATTAAAGAATAATCAGTTAGACTTAAATATCATTTTAAATTCATTCATTGATTCGACCTACTCTGAAATATCGAATAAAAGTTTACAACATTTGTGGCCTCCATGACAGGACTGTTTGATTTGTTGAGTGTTGTAAAATATGATTTGCATATTAACTTGAATTGCATTTGAAGATACGGATGCTCCTAAGACGAACTTGATTTATGACCGCCGTGTAGAATGAAACACACTAGACGATATTTAAAACTGTCGCCAAGGCTATTGATAAACTGCTCACATTACGTATACATTTAGAGGATATATTTACACTTTTCGATGAGATTCAAAATAATACATCCTTATTACTTTTAAAAGATACTCAGACTGTTGCCGAATATGAAGCAAATTTTGAAGAGGCTGGAGATAACAGAGATATTTATCTTGAACTTAAATCAAAAGTATGTGGAATATTCTTTAAGAGGAATTCCTAATTCTTATCAGAATGTTATTCAAAAAATAATGCTGCAAAATTGTATTTTCTGAAATTTTAATTGAAGGAAATTTAGGATGATTCTAAAGAATTTCTTACCTTCTGGGGTATTTCTCTAAAATTCATGAATCCGGTGATTTATTTGAAATTGACAAGTTCTAATATCTATTTCAATCTATGCTACCAGTGCATCAAGATTCATTTCAAATTTTCCAATTACAACAGACAATTATCTTAAAGTCATTCAACAAGTGAAAAAAATTTGGCTGTGAAGATCTTTTAGTATGGATTTATGTTCGAGATTTTCTACTTGTTGTAATGAAGAATGGTCATTGCCGCAAAAAATTCTCCAGATTTGGCGAGTCTCTTCGATTTGCTGGAAACTGAACAGAATTTGGAAAACTTTGGACGCATGAGGGAAAAGTCTGTTGATTTTCTAAAACCCCTTGTAGAATCATATTTACCCGAAAACGTTCTACGAATCTATGAACGGAGTAAAATTGTAAGATACTGATGATGTTACAAGACAGAGATCCCTCGAAAGTCTAAGGCAGGGGTCGGTAACCTATTGAAACGGAAGAACCAAAAGTTACAATTTACAAAATTTCCCGGTTTTTAAAGAGCCACTAACAATTTTCGATTTAATATTATAGTATTTGCTTGTATATATTTGATTTTTGATTTAAAATAAACGTCTTTAAATACTGATTAATATTTATTCACATAAAAACACAAAATAGATAGTTACATCAATGGGAGCATTGGCTTTGCACGTCTTTTGAAAGTTTGATTAAATCTAAAAATTGATTAGTGATTCACGGCTCCCATTGGCGTGATGCTTAAGTTTGGGAACAGAGGAGCCAGCTCAGGTATCATTCTCGTCACTTGTCCGAAGTTCAAAATTACGAGGTCCGTCACCAATAGCTCTCGTGTTGTTTCTTAGAGTGACGTCTCTCTCTCCCTCTATCTTAATACGCTTTCACGCATCATTCTTTATTCCCTAAAGACGCACAATGATCTTTTACTCTAACTATTCAATTTCTAAGCCAATCACTCGAGTGCTCATGTAAAAAATAGCTGTTTTAGCTTTATTTAATAACTTTTATTGCTTTTCCGTCTCCTAGACTCCTGCTTCGAGGTCTAGGAGACGACTCAAAGTAGAAACAAAACTGTTCCTAGTTGAAATAAATATGCGTTATTGGAGATTCCCTTAAACAGGATTGAAATACTTTACTATTAATAATGTATCATAACATTTTGTACGAGAAAAATGTTTCATTTGCTATATTTTTTGTATAAGTGATGTAACAGATTGCTCTCAGTAGTTTCGCGAAAGTTACAATTTCACAATTTAAAAGTTAGAAATTAATGAGAAATAGTTAATTTTTAAGTTCTTGATGCTATTATGCTAACAAAGAAAGGCAAGAAGATTTTTCAGAACAGTTTTTCAGTTGAAAATTGAAAATACAGATTCATTGTCAAGCGTTGTGATATAGAGTTAAACACTAGTCCAATGCTACCTTTAGAATGTGATTATCCGAGATGTTATGTACACTACATCATTCCTTACTGAAAATATTTTTTAAAAAATAGCTCATTTCATTAGATTTCGTTGCAAAGTTATAGGCAGTATTTAAGATAATGATTATAAATAATACAACAATCGAATAAGACAAAATACGAAATCAACAAGAACGAGGATTCAATCACACTTTCCGCCTTCGACAAACACTTTGGGAACCTTTAAATGAATTAGTTTGAATTGAAATTTCTCTCAATGAATAAAACGTGACTTATGTAGATTAGAAAAGGATAAGAAAAGTGTAACGAATGCAATTGACGAAATGCATATATAAACAGTGCAGCGTTTTTCTTCTTACGAGATTAGTACTTTAGAAACTGGTTCTGCAGCCGGTGGCTTTCCGACCCCGAGGATGGGGAGAGAGTAGATCACCTTGATTGCCGTAGCGTTGTTTCGAACCCTGGTCCAGTGGGAAAGTTGACCGGTCGCTTTTTTATAAAACGTTTTTCTGAATTTCACTTGGTGTGTGTGAATGTGTGTGTGTGTCATCAAATTTTTGATCGTTAATTTAACCAACTTCCTATCAAACTAAAGCTTTGAAATTTTGGGAATCGTTCGTACTCGCCTAGCAATGCAATATTTAGACGTTTGCGAAAAGTTTTAACTAATATTTCAATAATTTTAATAAGTCAAATATCCCTTCCACTCGGCGCTTCGGAAAAAATTTCTTTCCCCCTCGGGGAACACCGGGCACTCCCCACGCCGCATGAGGTATCGTAAAACTTTTGTACTCGCAAAGGATACTATCTCCCCTTTACTATCTTCGAGATAGTAAGGGTTGTTGACTTTTAGTCAGTAATCATTCGCAAGAAAGAAAGATTCCAATATTTGGCGCCGTGTCTTATCACAATAATTTTTTCTGAATTCTGGTTCCCATTTTTCTTAATAGAATGACTTACAAACTTTGAAATGCATGTTTTGATTTTATGAGTATTATGAATTTTTTAATACGCTCACAAATGTCTCTTTTTAAATAAATTTTAAAGTTAAAAATAACTAACAGTTTTAACTAGTATTTCAATAATTTTCTTTAATAAACTTTGCCACCATATAAAAACGTTGTTTTTAAAAACGTTGGTTTTTATATCGAATTATTTTTATAATCGTTTGTTCGAAATAAAAAGTAGACGTTAGGACTCACCTTAATGGAAATTTAAAAATTTAGTTTGAAATGAAATGTTGAAGAATATATATATATATATATATAAATTATATATAAATTTTATATATATATATATATATATATATATATATATATATATATATATAT
>BMAW01051439.1:0-22418 GCA_019974015.1 Nephila pilipes | reverse complement strand
ATATATATATATATATATATATATATATATATATATATATATATATACAAAGATAACAGTTTGGTTACTATAAGTAATATCGACATTCTATTTAAATTTTCAGAATTAGAGAGAAAATTAAGGCTTGTGTCTACACCAGCTATTTTAATTTCGTGAATATAATGTTAATCTTACGGAACTTCCACTTTCTTCCTCACACCTAGACTATTTTATCTGCTTGAATGCAATGAAGTGTATCCGAAAGAACACAAAAGTAATGAAAGTTTGCGAGGAATTACATTTTTCTCACATCTTAAAGAAATATTTTTACGCATAACTTAATCATTCGTTAGTGGGTTTTCCGGATTTCAAGAAATATTTTTAAATATTTTCAAATATCAGGAAACAATACTATTCCATAGATATTTTCCCGTTTTTATAGAAATATTTTAAGTATTTTAAAAAAAATCAGACAGAAAATGCAATTACGGAGAAAATTTCACTGTTTTTTTAATGCTCATTATTGCATTGAAAAAGATCAAATTACATGGATTTGAAGAAGAAAAAAGAAATTCCATGGTATTAAAATTACGTTCACGAATTCGAAATGGCTTGTAGACGCAAATATTCAGCTATAACAACGCTGTACATATTAACATTTTGATGTTTATTCCCAATCTTTTACCTTATTCAGTTATAATTCGTTGATAGCAGAAATATTTCTCGCGGTTCTGAAACTTTTCGGGCTTTTATCCCCGATATGGCTGGAAGTATGATTTGTTCTGTTTTATTGATTAATTTTGTGTCAACGAAATCTTGTTAAATTCGTGAGGCTCGTTTACGTAAATATACTGAGACATAAAACGTATCGCATGTTATAGTATTATATTTAAAGCTGATTTTACAAGTAGTGGAAAAAAAGAGAGTAGTGGAAATAAAAGAGAGAAAAAAAAGATTAAGAATAATTTATTTGGAAAGGATTGGTTGGTTGGTTTTATTAGCATCGCATTAGAAGCTATACGAGAGCTATTGGTGATGGACCTGAACCTCAGTCAAGTGATGATGATAGTTATATCAGCTGGAACTTCCCTCTCCTAGTTTCCACATCACGCCAACGGGTGGACTTTGAACCTCGACATATTTAACGGTCTTCAGCCGCGGCTGCACGACCGGTCTTTTATCAAGTCTTTCATCAAGGCTTTAACCTATGACTCGACGAAAACCACCGTGACATGATCATTAGGCTACCGTGGCTCCTTATTTAGAAAGGAAGAGATATGAAAGTGCACTTCATCTAGCAGTAATTGATGCCCATTTAATATGGGATTCGTTGAATCTTAATTTTGAAACTAGTGAAATAATTTAATTAAAATTAGCATCTCATTTTTTGAATTTAGAATTTCTCATTCTTGTTATAATTTCAATATCGTTCTCTTCAAATTTAAACCTGTATTTTTATATGGGGAAAGAGAGTGTTGATAAAACCGTCAATTCTCCATAATTTCTTTTCAGAAGGTGTGCGGAATGCAAGCAACTTTTCTGTCGTTCCGGAGAGCTGTTACATTAAACATTTAACTTTAGCTGCACAAAACTGTTCCATTAAATTAATTAGCCACGCCGAAAACGGATTACACTCCACGTAAAAGAAACTTCAAATGTTGGAGAGTTTAAATAATACTTATTTTAATGCAAACAGAAACATCTTCAATCATTACAACAGTAGACCGATTGAATAATTTATAGAACAACACATAATAATAATGTTTTTGTTGCCAATCGCACAGGAGCAAATCTCTTCCATAGCGATTTTTTCGTAATATTTACTTTTTTTTTTGAGAGGCAAAGAACTATTCATTTATTTCAAACTTAACATTTACAAATTTAAAATTTAAGTGAGTGGAGAAAAGATCGTTTGCTCCTTTTCTTCAAATCTCCTTACAGCTCCGCAGTCAAAATGACGTCAAAAATTGACGTAGGAAGCCGCCACATTTATACCTTTTAAAAGGAAAATTTTAAATAAACAATTTACTTAAAAAATAATTATTTTTAGCACTTTATGCGTGATGTGTGTCTGTCAGGGTTCTTTGGCTATATATACCAATTAAATTAATCATAAATTAAATGTATACCTAATCACAGTTTCGTTGAATTCGAAATATTACACCATTTACAAAACGTTTATTGTCAAGATGCATTTCCAAAACGCACCATATACAAGTCTTTTTATTTTGACGAAATATCATAATTTTAATCACAATAAATCATAATCAAATTTTAATCATACCGTTTCTGTAAATTGTTGCAGCATTTTCATATAGTTTTGATAAAAAAAATTAAAATCTCAAGCAATTGCTTTTTATTATTTGTATAACCTTATTTGGGTATCGAATCTCTTCAATTAAAATTTTTAACTTCGGTGTCTTTAGAAATGAAACCTTGACTACTAAAATCTTTTTTATGAAATCACAGAAGTAATTAAATCCAGTTCTTTATTTTAAGTTAGGGAAATATGTTTAATCCTTATTTATAAACAATATAATCGAGTTGGAAATTTGCGAGATAAAATATCTTAAGGTTTACATAGCTATAAGTAAAGCAAAGCATTACATTTTAGCTGTATGTGATACAAAATCCCAAAAATATAGAATCACTCGTATTATCTACTGCATAGTTAAGGAATGACAAATATCAATGGCTAATATGTTAAAAATGATGTTTTTTTTTTTAAAAAAATTCAATATTTCTTTTTAAATTATAATTACATTAAGTTTAATCGGATTCTTAAGAAATAATGTTAATCCAATTACTACTTTTTTTTAAAAAAACTTAAAATCTTAGATTACTGTGGAGCAGTCTTTCAGCAACTTGACATTTTTCGGTCAACACTTTCTCACTTCTCTGAAACTCCCCTAAGTGACATAATTGTCTTAATATGTTTCATTTGAAGCGTTTGTTATGATTAGATTTTGTAACCTAATTGTACAAAAATATTTGGGAGCGGGCTAATGAAAAGTAATAAAAATTGTGACTTGAAGGTAAAAGTTTGTCTCTAAGTTATAATGAAAAAGTGTGAATGAATACTTTATAGAATGTAAACGCGAAAACTTGTAGAGTGTGGCGGAAAGTTTGGTATTGTTTTTCTAAGTTTTAGAATAAATTTTGTTATTTAGAAATATGTTTTCTCAGATTAAGAGTCATTCCAATCTGACTTTGAGGTGTACTTTGAATTTATACTTTATTACATATCATAATTCTAACGTAAGATTACATTTTCACCTATAACATCAATTAACATTGATTTTTTCATTAACTCCAAACCAAAATAAGTTATATATGTTACTTTCTACCCTACTATTTTGCTTTGTCTATTTAAAGAAAATTTGTTGCGTTTACTTCAAAAAACCCACTACTATTAAAACAACCAGTGAAAAGTTGTTTTGAACTAAAACTAGTGAAAAGTTGATTACTCTCTTATGTTGCTTGTAAATTTTAGAATTAATTTTTACAGTTCACTTAACCGTAGTGTTGTGTTTGAAGAAGTCTTGAATGTTACACAAGATCGCATTTTGTGCGAAACTTCTTTTTTCAACTAAAAAAAAAAAAAAAAAAAAAAAAAAAACCACGATACACAAGCGTTTCAAAGTAAAAGAGCAAAAAGGTAAAAAAAAAAAAAAAACTATTTTCTCTTTTCATTACAGATTAATTAGACATTATGCATTAAAAAATAATACTAGACCTAATTCATAGTTATGAGTTTTGAATAGTTTATGATTCATTAAATACTTTAACGAAACAAAAAATCGGAATAAAGCTGTAAATTATATTGTAGCAATGATAAACAATGTGGATCCTAAGTGATATATTTTTTCAAAACATTTTAATAAATAGAAAATAATATCAATAAGAAAATAATTTTTTAAGAATTTTAATCAATTTGAATTTAAAACAAACTTTCATAACTAACATTTCCAATAAAAATGAAAAGTTATGTCAATTAAAAATTATTAATTAAAAGACGTCTTTTTATGAAATTTTTAATAGCGCTTTACACTAACAAATGATTTTAATTACTATGCAATATACTGGTTTTCTCTAAGTTTGCTCAGTCCATAGAAATACGAAAATGAGCTTTTTTTTTTAATTAAAAGTTTAATCTTTTCTGCGAAACAAGTATATTTTATAAAGCCTATACGTTGTTAAAAGCTCATTTTATCTGACACTATTTCGATAGATCAGGTTACGTGAATTCCATCATCTCAGCAGTTCAGGGATTCTAAAATTTTTCAGTATGGCTTTGATGAGGTGGAAAAGAACATCAATCTAGATGCAATCTTGAGCAGTTTTTCAAGCGAATTCAGTCAGTCCCTAATTAGGTTCCACTTTAGACGGTCGTCTCCGATACCTCCTCTCTACAACTTTCTGTTCATAGTTTACAGGTAAAAAATATAAATACTTAGTGAAAATCTAGATTCAATAAGATTTTAGAATTTTTTTAAATATCTTTCTTCCCAGATGTCATAAATTTCAACCCATCAGAGAAGTCTGCAGTACTAACATGTTTCAGAATTGTAATCACGAAATCTTCATCACACTTCTCCAAAGTTAGATCTTGTTGACATTTTAATTCTATGACTTATTTTTCTTTAACGCATGGGCTGCTACAAGAGGACAAAGCAGCCGAGCCAAATATTCGGTGTTAAGGTAGGCTGAGACCTATGCTCAAGTTCGATATTTTTATGTAATTACAAATGTTTTTAGTATAAAAGTTTTGGATTTTGATGCAAAAATATTCTGGGGTTTATGAACAATTTTCCCTAATTCTACTTAGTGCCTTGAGGCAATTAAAATCTGTATTGAGAGAGTGAGAGTGATATATGGCTTAAAGTAGTTTATGAGAGGCAAAAACAATTTGGTCGTCTTATATGCGAAATTCCACTTAGAGTGCGGGTAAGTGAAAAATGTTTGGGGTTTTTAGATTAGTTTCTTGTGCTTAGGATAGTAAAAAAGAGACCCCCCCCTCTTAATTTCTTTAATTACACCAGCTTGACAACACATAGACGCCACTCTATAAAACGACAAAATACGAAAATCTCGTAGACTCTACCCTTAAAACCATTCTTCATTCCCTTTTTTGGGAAATCTCTTTTTGATTAGTAGCCCCTACTATCTGTCAGTCATCTTTACTCTGATAATAAGACCTACCCTGATGTACACTTATTCAGTCTGGTCTCACAGAACAGATACCTCAATAGATCTTAAGAAAATCCTAAACTATCTTGCTACGCATTGTTCCTAAAGCTAACCGGCATATGAGAAATACAGATATAAAAAAATCTATCAATTACATCTCACTTAAAACCATTATAAAAAAGACTAGATTAAATTCTTTAACAAAATTGATTCTTCAATTAATAGAACAATTAAAGCAATAGAAACTTGCACCCTAATCAGAAATAACCCCATCCTGCACAGACCAGGAGATATTCTTCGCGATTAAACTTAAATTCTCTAAATCATAAACATTTTTTCAACCCTTCCCTTCCAAAATCTCAAAAATCCTTAGTTCCACTCATGATCGGTAGGATCCTTTCCTATCGACCAATCAGAATGGACTCTCTCGGTCTCACGGAGTAGCTAATTACGAAATTTAAGATTTCTTAACTTGCCAGGCTGGACAACCGAACAAGATTTCCACGTCCCTACTCCCACCTTCAAGAGATGCTTGCATTACACTTCTCTCATCCTGAAAATACTTAAAATTTTAAATGAAATTCTGTATAAATCTTTGGAAATGGAATTCAATCCGTCTCCATTTAATGTTTTAATTAAATGTGAAGAAAATTCAGATAAAAAGCAAAATTTCTGAAACAGTATATAAACATAAATTTGAATCTGTTAAATTCCTTTTATCTATCCTAGTTAATTTAAAAGCTTTGGCTCTTTCAAATTTTTAAATCTATTTAGTCTTCTTAAAATCTTTTTTAATAACTCATTAATTGTTCTAAAACATTTTTCGCTATTGTTCGCTTAACTCTATTCCTCCTCATTTTAAGATTTTTATATCCCTTCTGGACAATCTCAAAACAAAGTTGAGTCTCTCTATAGAATTTGTTGCCGTCAGGTAGAGGATAAAAGCCTGAAAGGATTAAGAACCCAGAAAAGATTTTTCCGCAACACTATCAGTCAAAGCATAAATATTCTACGTCTACGCTCATCCCCTCCCCTCCCACCCCGATCTAATTTTCAAAATTAACACACGTTTGTAAAGAACCATTTCTAATTATTATCAAATTATGAGAGATTTGCCAGCGTCAGAATAATTACCAGGGTCAAACAATGAACTTGAGTATGATGCAAAATTAGTGTTTGATACTGAAAAAAAATCTCATTTGATGTCATTGTATCTCAAAGTATATTTTAACTAACTGCATTAGTTGGCCGATATCACAAGCCGAGACTCAATTTCATTTCCTACAATTCCTATCAGATAAGATTATTGGAAACAATATTTAAGATCAAAATCATAAAATAAGCAAATTTAATTTATTTATAAGTTTTATTTTAATAAAATTTATTCTTAAAATTTACAATCAAATAAAAATTCATCAAATAAAAGGCGGATTATAAAACTTATGAGGAAAACACTAATTTAACAATCATAAACTTCGGTATCAAACTAAGAATAAATAAAGGGGACTTAAGGCTCCCGTCTACCCGCCATTTTGACTTCGCTGACGTAATGTTAATCCTATGGAATTTCGACTTTAATTCTCACATCTTTACTATTTGATCCATTTGAATGTAATAAAGTACATTGAAAAGAGCAAAAAATAATGAATGCTTCTGTGGAATTACTTTTTTCCTTCTATTTTTAAAAATATTTATAAACATTTTTTAAAGACCTGAAAACTCACAAACGAATCATTAAAATAAGAATAAAAATATTTTTAAAAATCGGAGGAAAAAAGTAATTCCACAGAAGCACTCATTATTTTTTGCTCTTTTAGATGCACTTTATTACATTCAAATATATCAAATAGTAAAGATAGGAGAATTAAAGTCGAAATTCCATAGGATTAACATTACGTCCTCGAAATCAAAATGGCGGGTAGACGGGAGCCTTAAGATACGAATTCATCATTAGATGGGGAAGAAATGAGGAACATATGTCCAAAAACATGTGGAATTTTTAATGGGCGTACAAATGCCACTTCCATCATTTAAAAAAAAATATTGTGTGTGTGTTTAATTTATTTTATTTTTTTCGTGATTTTGCAATGTGATTTTATTTATTGTTTTGATTCGCTTTCGGATGAGGAGTTTTGGCATTTTATTTTCTAGTTTTCAATGAATGCTTTTGTGAAAGATAACGATGCAATTCGACTTCTTCTCTGAAAATTTTTGTTTGATACCTTACTCATTTCCACAATTCAGGGGATATTATATATTCTTATACGATTTATAATTTCCACGTTCAGAATAAGTATAACTCAATGTTTCTTTCACTAAACTCCGCTATTATAACTCGTATAATATTATACCTATATTTCCATGTATTTAAAAAAAATGTAATAAAAAAATCTACAATATTCTATATTATGCATTTATAATTGACAAACTTTAGGACAATACTAACCAAAATGGGAAATTTTTTCATTTTTTTGAAGTAATGTATTACATTTTGCATTTCACTTCCTCCATGCAAATTTCACAAGTTATTCGTAATCAGAAAAGTATCTGCTAAATAAAGAATAGTTCTGTTTACCATTTGATGTAGTGTTATTGACTATGTGGGGTATAACTTACTTTTCTGTAAAAGGATAAACAGTAATGAAACTGTGGTTTCTGATGATGCCGCTAGAGGATGCAGCCGGCCAAGAAGAAAAGAAGGTAGTATGTATTGGGTTGGCAACTAAGTAATTGCGGATTTTTTTTAGAAAATCAAAGACAATTTTTTCATGGAACTAAATAACTTTATTCTGTAATGTATTGCCCATTTTGATCAATGACCTTTTGCCATCTTTCAGGCAGCATCATAATCCCACGTTCATAAAACTTCTGGTTTTTATTAGCAAAAAACTGAATCAGGTACGATTTGACATCATCATCATTATTGAAATTTTTACCATTCAAGGAGTTTTGTAAAAATTGAAACAAAAAGTAATCAGATGGTGCAAGATCAGGACTATATGGTGGATGTGGCAAATCATCTCAACCAAGCTCCAAAGATGTGTGTGGCCTTGCATTGTCATGATGGAATACAACACCTTTTCGATTTGTCGATTCGGGCCGCTTTTTTTCAACTGCATTGTTTAATTTCGTTAGTTGTTCAATGTAGACATCAGAATTGATCGTTCGGTTGGGTGGTAAGAGTTCAAAGTAGACAATTCCTTTGTAATCCTACCAAACTGATAACAAAACCTTATTTTTATGAATATCAGCTTTTGATGTTGTTTGAGTGTGTTCACCTGGCCTGCTCCACGATCTTTTCCGCTTGATATTGTTGTAAACAACCCATTTTTCATCGCCAGTTATCAGTCGTTTTAAAAATGGATAATTTTCATTACGTTTCTTTAGCAAATCGCAGCTGTTACTGCGTTGCCTTAAATGCGTTTCTTTCAGTTCGTGAGGAACCCATATATCGAGTTATTGAACATAGCCAAGTTGTTTTAAGTGATTTTCAATGCATGTATGTGATACATGAAGCTTCTCTGCAATCTCACGTGTTGTACTGTGATGATCCGAATCGATTATTGCTTTGATTTGGGCGTCATCAACTTCAACTGGATGACCAGAGCGTTTTTCATCTTTGAGTGAAAAATCACCAGAACGAAATTTGGCAAACCAATTTTGACACTGTCGTTTTTTCTAAGGCTTCGTCACCATAAATATCACAAAACTTTTTATGAGCTTGCGATGTGTTTTTCCCTTTGCGGAAATAAAATATGACGAAAATGTTCCTTTTGATTTTGCATTCTTCAACGAAGGCTAAGAGAAAACTACGCAACCGATCAAAAAACTTTTTTTACTGATTGACAGCTGAATTGCCAACTATCAAATAATAAAATGTGTTTTACATTTGTACTACGTCTGCAAACCTAAAAATTGAACTGACGCCATCTATGAGTGAAATCCGCAATTACTTAGTTGCCAACCCAATAGTAAGGTGAGTAAAAGAGACAGAGACCACTACCGCTGAGGTCAGAGAAATAATATCTCTCGAATTCCTGTCATACTCACGAAGATAATTATTAAATAAATTTTTTGCAAGAAAAGTGTTTTTTGTTGGTGGTATTAGAATGAGAAAGAAAACATAAAACTCTCAACCACGCAAAGAGCCGCTACACAGTATCTGCTACAGAAATTATCTTTTATTATAATTCTGAGTTGTATACGTATAGGTTTCTTTTTGTAGTAAATTTATGAATAAATTTGGATACAATATTTTTTGTATACTGCAAGCCATTAAAATTGCAACACCAGGAAGAAATGATCTGACGAACGTCAGAATCACATGAAAGGAAGAAGAGGTTGGAACATGCAAATAATTGGTATTTCAGAGAATTTAGGCGAAGCTGGAGGGAGAAAAGATATCTGAAGCACATCATTAAATAAAAGTTGAGTAGTAGATCATTCGGAAAGCGCTTTTTAAGGTCCGAGTTTGCTCAGAATATCGTGTTATGCCTCGAATAATAAGAAGAAAAGTTTACCAGCAAGTGTCGAAATTCGATAGAGGTAGGATCGTCGCCTGTAGAGAATGTGGATTATCATTTCCTAATATCACCCATCTCACTGATCAAAATCCAACCACTGTCGTGCGAATATGGAATGAATAGGTTCCTGAGGGTCATACTGAACGGCATGCAGGATCTCCACGCCCCTCCCATGACTAACGCTCGAGAGGACTGACATATTGTGGAGGTCGGCCTTGCAAAACCATACAACCACATCATGGACGATTAGTCAGGAAATGGGCATGTTTGCAACACGCCCAATATCTGCTCATATGGTGCGACGACGTTTGTAGCAGCATGAACTGTTAGCACGGCATCCATTACTTTTGGCTTCACTTGACAATACAGCATAGAGAGAGAGAGAGAGACGGAGAAACTGGTGCTCTGATCAACAAAGCTAGATACAGGAGTGGCAAAATGTCGTTTTTTCATATAAACTCCGGTTCTGCATGAAGTATTCTGATTGCCGTATACGTGTCTGGAGGCTCCGAGGAGACTGCTCTTCGCCTGCTTGCATTCGATATTGGCATAGGACCACTGCACCTAATGGGATGGTTTGGGAAGCCATTGGGTACGCGACACGTATATCTAGTTTGGATCGATGGTAATTTGAACGCAGATTGGTACATTTTTGATATCTTACGTCCAGTGGTTGTGCCCTATCTTCGTGGCCAGCCAAACACTATTTTCCAGCAAGATAATGCAAGACCAAATGTTGCATATCACGTTTTGACCTTCCTCTATACACAGAGCATTCGATTATTGTTCTGGCTTGCACGGTCTCCAGATCTGTCCCCCATTGAAAACATATGGTCATAGGTTGCTGAGAGACCGGCCAACCATTTATTTCCAGATAATAAGGTTGAGGAAGTGTGGCATATACTTTAAATAGCATGGAATGAGTTACCCGTTTCTTTCATCCAAGCCCATTTCGACTCCTTGCCTAACCGGGTTAAGGCCATTTTAGCTGCCAGGGGTGGCAGCTATTTCTCTAATTTTGCACCCCTGTAAATACCCAAACTATTTGCAAACTTAATCCTTTTATCTTCATGCCATACTGTTTACGTACAATAAATATCTTTTATGTATATGCTTTCCTTCATGGTGTTGCAATTTTAATGGACAGCAGTATATTAAGATTCCAAACTTGAAAATAATTATGGGAAACATTTTTAAAAACGATTGCTGATAAACGTAAAAGATACTGCCTTCTTCACATTCAGTTTCCTTGGCCAGATCATAGCTTCTTCGGAGTTAAGAATTCATTATTTCTTTATCGAATACGTACTGCGAATAGCGGCTAATTTTTTTTTTTTTAAAATTTGGTAAGTACAGAATTTTTTTAATGTCATTATGACGCGTATATAATTCTCTTCTATGATTATAAAGAATAACAATTACTTAATGATAACATATTATCAACCACTAAAGAGTCATTGACAAGTTGATTAATTAAATTAGTGAATGAAAGCAAAAAATTTATCTCGTCGACAATGACATAATTATGATACATTATCCAATCTATCTTTACGTATACCACTTCAAACATATATTGCATTTTTTTTTTTATTTTCAAAACATATATCTTCTTAAAATTTAAATAAAAATTGACCATGAACATGAATTGATCGAAGACCAAAAAGTGGCCGTGGTAGCCTAGTAGTCATGATTTCGGACTCGTGGTATGCGATTTTCGTTGAGTCGCGCGTTCCAGCCTTGGCCACAAAGTTTAGTTTTTATTAACGTCGCACTAGAAGCAACACGAGGACTATTGACGACGGACCTCGTAAATTTGAGCCACGGTCAAGTGACGAGGACGACACCTGAGCTGGCACTCCCCTCTCCTAACATCCACACCACGCCAACGGGAGGATTTTGGGCCCCGAACAGATTTAACGTGCATCAGCTACACGGCGGCGAAGGATCGAACCCACGACTGAACGATAACTGCCGGTCGTGAGTCCACGACCTTGACCACTAACTAGGCTACCGTGGCCCGCCTAGGCCACAAAAGATCCGCCGAGTGGTAGGATCTGATGCATGTTAAATTTGTCGGGGCCTAAAGTCCTCCCGATGGAGTGGAAATTTGGAGAGAAGGGGATGCCAGCTCAAA
Source organism: Nephila pilipes (assembly GCA_019974015.1). Lineage (NCBI taxonomy): Eukaryota > Metazoa > Arthropoda > Arachnida > Araneae > Nephilidae > Nephila > Nephila pilipes. The sequence goes on along the minus strand of BMAW01051439.1, from coordinate 10,592 downwards.
TGTCACTTGACCGAGGTTCAAAATTACGAGGTCCGTCGCCAATAGCCCTTGTTGCTCCTCGTGTGACGTTAATTAAACCAAACAAACATGACTCTACCATGACTTACCAATGGGTGGCTACCGTGGCCACCCATTGAAGTAGATGGCATAAAATAAATTTCTCTGTATTAATTTTACTGTGTAAAAACGTCGGATTATACAGATCGTATAAGTTTGTAAAATACAAATATGAAAATGTTAACAAATTTTTAAACAAGTCTGTTTTACATTTTTCCCTAAAAAAAAAAAAAAAAAAAAAAAAAAAAAACCAGGATTATACCCTTCAGAGAAATGAAATACTCTACTGTAAGCTATATTGACCTGGGTTTTTTTTTTATGTTGCTGACATTTGTAATTTAAAAAAAATTGTAATCAAATGTAAAAATTTCAACTTCAAGTTACTTATTCCAAACCGGATAGTACCGGTACCAAGATTAATCAGATTCTAACAATTTGTAACAAAATTTTACAATGATTCGCATAAATCCTTACAATTTTAGAAAAATGTTTGAATAGCAGCAATGAGCTAAGATCCCAAACTTACTTTTAATTTAACTTTTCTCGATTCAACCTCCTATTTTTCATCTGGATAGTTGCAATTTCTTTGTACATATTAAAATAATACAGAATAATTAAAAGTAGTGGAATTATATGCAATTCTTTTTGTAATAAATTAAATGCATTTACTTTTCAATTCACATGTTATCGAAAAAGGTGAGCCTTCTAAGAGTTTTCTCTACAACCCTTTTAAGTTAAAACTGTTTCGCGGGTATTGAAAGTTTTCCAGAAATGTCGGTAATTTATTATTTAGAATGACATTAAATTGTGTTATCCTGATAAATTTGTGCAAAAGTAATGCAATTTTAAAAGTGTTTAAAAATCATTCAGAAGTTTAAAAATAAATTTGAAAACCACCCTGGAAAAAAAAAGGGCGAGGGGAGGGAATGATTTGATGTTTGACTGGAGAATTATGAGGGGAAAAAAAACTATTTCAAAATAAATATGCACTGAAAATTACTCAGTCAACTACTACAATGATAGACATGTTTCTCTTTTCAGAAAGAAAACAAAGGAATAGAATTAGAAAACTGTGGCTTACTGCCTCTTACATTCGCAATATTCACATGCTTCAATATTCTATTTGGTTATAGATTTTAGAGACAATACTCCTTCAGGAAGTACTTGAATGAAAAGATGCATTAAAAGATAAATTTAAATCATAAAAGCTATTTCTTGGGAGCAAACCGTATATTAGAAACACTGATCTAGAAGAAAATCCATCAATACTGAATTAGAGAAGAATTTCGGTTGCCAGAATAATATTTCAGTCTCAATATTAGTGGAATTAATTTTTGGTTTCAATAAATGCATTCTAGAACACAAAGACTAATGGTGATGTACTTTGTCATTTTAAACCAAAAGCAAGGGATGAAGATGACAACCAAGCTAGTTTCATTTCAACTTGTCTAGGTTAAAATTGCTGATGAGCTGTTATTCCAATAGACAGTCAATTCTACTTAAGCATTACTGGTGATAAGAACACAGTTTTTCTATAATTTTAAATGACAATGGCTTGTTTAATGGTTTTGAATTCATATTTAGCAGAAAATGATCAATGTGAACTCTGCTACACAGTAGGATTAAGATTCAAATTAAAAGAAACGATTAAATGAACCATTAACTCGCAACCTTGACCACTCAACAACCCAATTCTAGTATTGTCCTCGTCACTTGATTGTAATCTAATTACATGTCCATTGCCAATAGACCTCACGTTGCTTCAAAATGCAACATTATTAAACATCAATCAACTTGAATTTTTAATGTTGAATAAAAATCTCGAGCCTCTATCAATACAACACAAGTTATTTAAAAACCTATACTTATTAGATTTAGAAAACTTAAGCCAATATATTAAATTTAAAAACAAAACTTTCAAAAGAAGTCCTTTTTAGTTGTGTATTCAATGTTGAAATTGATACAAGAAATAGTAAATACCAATTCACATAATAAATACTTTCAGCTAAAAGGGAATAAGGTTTAGAAAATATTTTCCCCCAACAAAAAAAAAAAAAAAAAGATTCAGAATATTTAATCGCATTTCCTTTCCCCCAGCTTTTACTTCCTTCTAATCCATGTAACCGCTATTACAAATAATCAGACTCATCAACTCCAAAACAAGATACTTTTTCTAAATTTTACGAATAAATACAATTAAATGTACACCTTTATGACACCAATATAAATTAAGGGAAAAGAGAATGAACTAAATTTAATTTCATACTGTAACTTTTAACTGTTTTAAAAAAGTAAAAATGTGACAAATTTATGAATGTTATGGAGATAATCTATTTTAAAGGGGAAAAAAAAATGCCTTATCAAAGTTTCTCCTAAATACAAATCCATTGCTAAAAAAAAAATCCAAATATTTGCTTTGGAATTTCCAAATATTGGTAATAAAAAGGGCTCGAGTTACTAACTCAATAATAATCTAATCTCAAGAATTTGATATAGTTAGTTATAGAACAGTGCTAGTATCAGAAATAAAAATCAACTTGTATGTACAGAAAACTTTATTTTATCTTTTGAAGCAACATCAATAAAAAAAGGTAATCTAAACATAGAATTAAACTATAGATGGCATTGGCATGTACACATAGCACCAATTAAAAGAACTCCAATACATTGATTTATTGAAAATAAGTAGTTACAAAAAATATACTATTAAAATTCAGTACAACATTCTTTCAGGCAATAATATTTCCTGTATACACAAACTATCTTTTTCCCCCTCATTCAAATATACTTGAAATTTAATTGCAACAAATGAAAATATATTTTATACCAATATTATTTCATGCTACTTTTTATTATTGTAATATGCTTCACTGCCAAACTAAAGCTTGATCAAATTACATATATACCGTGAAGGATAACTACATTTTACGGGGGGGAATTATCGCACATGCTTTAAATTTGAATGCAATTTACAACAAAGCCTAAAGAGCACAATGCACATTCATATTTCAAACTTATTTAATATATATTTAACTATATTCCACATAAAATAAGCTGGATTATAGCTATTACTACATTAATGGAAATATTTTACAATTTAATATACATAAAATGCTTAGCACTTTGTTTTAATGAGCAGAAAATGAAGTTTTCACATAGTTACACATTTAGAATTAAATGCAACTACATTTTTTTTATTCTAAAAATTGACCAATATATTCTTATGTATTGAAATCTAATTTCTATTAATAACAAGACACTCAAAAATAGTCTCAAATCCATCAGCACATATAATTTCAAAGGTAATTTTTATATCATTTGCAAAAGGTAATTCTATAAATTTGTTGTTAACAATTAAAATTTACTTAAATTTTCAAATTCAAGTATTTAAAATCTCAATAAGAATATAGGGTTTTATAAAATAAAGCAATATATTTTCAAATTTTTGTATATCAATCAGTTTTATAAAACTATACTCTGTAACAATCTTAAAATCAACTTCATTAAAAAATATCCACACCAAGAACTTGAGATACAACAAGGGTTTTTAATACATTTAATAAACACATTTTACACTGATAAATCTTGAATTCTTTTTAAACATACAATGAAAGTGAAAGAACATGGGAGGAAATCAAGTCTCTTGTATAGATAGAATTTAGATTCTGCAATATAGGAACATAAAAGAACTTGATTTAATATGCGTGATCCTTGATGAAGAGAGTTTCAGCAGCTGCGGCTCCAGCTACACCACCACCATATTTTCCAAGGGAGGCTTCACTACAGGCCTAGATATGTCATAAACAGAACAAAAAGAGCACACAAAACAGAAAATTATAAAAGAGGAAAAGGTAGTATAGACACATCGAAAAGACAACATTTATGAGCAAGAAGCATAAAAAGTTAAGGTTTGAATGTTAGAAGGATTGGCACAACATGCATTTTGAGCAATAGTATATTAATATGAAAAGATAGGGAGGAAAGTTTTTATGACCAAAGATAAGCATTGAAAAATTAATAGGCATGTGTTGGCACGAAATTGGATGATTTGGAAGCCAGGCTATCGATTGATCCCGCTACATATTTACCCTGACATGCAAGTGAATTAGCCTAAAAGAAAAATTTCTCATTAACATAAACTACATCTACAAGCTTAAAAGGATAGGTTTCTGCGAGGAAATAAAGAATTAAAGACTTTATCATTACCATGTCATGCAAAATTCATATTGGCAATTTTCTACAAAAATGTCTTATAATAATGTAAACATTTTTTTTTAAAAAAACCATAGATATATTCCCAAAATGTTTTTGAATATTTTTTTTATTCCAAGTAGAATTTTACACCTACTTTAAAATATAATAAATGGCTGACAATTTAAATTTTAAAAAATTACATGTTTTTTTTATAGCACTAAATTATACAAAACTTAAAGAACAGAAGTCACAAATTATTCCTTATACAACAATTTCATATCATTTAAACACTTTAAACTACTTTACTTAACAAAAAATTTTAAAAATTAAGTGTAAATTCTAAAAGATCATATTTCATGCATTTTCAAATTGCATAATGAAATATTAAAAATTTAAAAAGTTTTCACCAGCGAAGAAAAAATAAATGAATTAATCACTTTTACAGTTTCTTTGAAAATATTAAATTGTTATGAACACCATGTAATATATTTATAATAGTCAGAAAAGCAAATATAGACCGTTTTCAAATAGTTATACTAGAATACCTTACCATGACTAACCACAACCCTAAATAAGAACAAATGTTTCAAGTATTACATACCTTTGCCCTCTTAATAAATTCATCTTGTCCAGCTTTAACAGATTCATTTTTTCCAGCCCATGCCTTCAAAGCACTAGCCTGCAATGCTCGGCCATAACTGAAAGTCAAGGCCCATGGCTTCTTACCGGGATATTTGTTTAGAGCATCCAGATGTATAGAGGCTTCTTCTTCAGATTGACCACCAGACAAGAAGGTGATTCCTAGAAACAGAATATTATTAGTCTTGCTGCTTTTTTTCTTTCAAAGAAAAATTTAAATAAGATAGAAAAATGGCAAATGCCCAAGTATATACTTATTAAGACAAATGTAACAAAGCGAGGGAAGGCTCAATTACTTTTGTCTAACAAAATCTCATGCAGTTGAAATATGGCTCTCTTAATCCATTTCAGGCTTCTTAAATTGCAATTTTCAGTTAAAATATGTTATGTTTATTCTGAAATACATACCCATGCCCAATATATATATACATATCAGCATTAACATTTCAAAGTAAGAAAATACACCACACTTTAAGACATTCTTTAAATTTAGATAGTTAATTGTTAAATTATACAAGGCTAGAAAAAATTTATGTACAATTAAATTTCAGAATTGCATACAAGGATTTCATTTTAAAACCCAACAGACAGTTAATCAACCAGTAAACTAGAAACTCTTTCAGAATGGAATTTTATTATACATGTTTCAAAAATACAACAAATAAAGTGCATAACACATGAAAAGTCTAACAAATAGAAATATTATCAAAATGTAACCAGTCATACCAAACAGACTGAAGATTTATAGCTTTATATTAAATACAATTAAATATTTATGATCATACAGATGTGTAATAATTCCTTACATTTAAATATAAGACAATAAAACTCTTAGAATAAATTAGAATAACTTCCAAGAATGTATTTCAAACATTTTTCATATTAAGAAACATTTATTATAAAAAGGTAAATTTATTCTTCATCCCTAATGCAAGATTGCCTACAAGACTTTCTAAGCAGAAATATTTCAAATAATACAATCGGAAATTATGTTTGCACAGCTGCAATTATCTACATACAATTGACCTTTATACAATTGTTCCATCATTTTACCTCAATATTAAAGCCAAAATATTTCTAAAAACTTTACATCCTAATAAGTATTGAAGAAAGCAATGTAAAGAAATTGGAGAAAATTTTAAGAGGCAACACCAGATAATGTTTTATATTTAATATTCCATGCATCCAATTATGCACCGATGAAAATTCTCATTCATTTGCAGTAGTACAATATACAAATACTTCGATATTTTTCACACAACAGAAAATTAAAATATCTTTTGAAACTGTTATATTTAATAAATAAGGAGAGGGGAGAGAAGATTAATGACTTTTGCTTTAAATACATAAAACTTAAAATTGAAACAAAGAAAAAAATGAATTAGACTCGAAAGAATTTCAGTAAAATATTTTAACTTGGACTATAGAAATTTAACACAACCTTTGCAGAACCCATCAATCTGACAGGTTTTGTGTTTAAAATTCCAAACACACATACACATATATTTAAATGATATAATATTGTCAATATATTTCTATGCTTTAGCCAAGAGACTTGCATTTTTATTTCTATGATATAATAACTTTTCTTAGAACTTTTTTTTAAAGAAAATCCAAATTGATCATTTACTTATTTAACAAATGTTTCATTTATTATGCAATAAAGATGCAATGGAAACACACAGGGCAAAACAAATAACTGTTATTTAGCACTCAGTATGTAAACAAGCAAATCCGCACGTTTCTTTTTGTAAAGAAATTTTAACTACTTATTGTCAAAAAGAAAAAGCCTTATCACATCATTAACTATTATTTCAATCAAGCAGTTTGAAAAGAAAGTATATGAAGTTCGGAAATTTAGCAAGGTTGAACTTTTATTTATAATACGATTAGAACAAAGCAAATTATTTCAAATTAAATTTTCAAAAACAGAAGTCTAGTTTATTTACTTAATAAAAATTTGAGTTCAAGGCTTATTTATCCATACAGAAACATTTTTGTAATGTTATGTTTCCCCCTACTTTAACAATGGGGTTGCAACATGCACATATTCCTTCAACTAGTATTTTGCAACCCTATATGACATCAATTTAAGAATCTGTTCTCAAACCACAACTTATAAAAATTAGAAATCGTATGTTACAGTGAAGAGAATGAATGATGAACAGGTATGATGGATCAAATAGAGAAAAAGAGTGGATATGGAGAGAATAATGAATTAGATTGAATTTAGAACCCAACAATACCAGGATATTACACAAAGAGAAAACTCTGGAGTACCCACATCTAGAAATAATTTTATTTTTCAATCAGCTGAAAAACCAGCCAATTTTAATAAGAAATAAAATAATTCGTATTTTATTTGCCAGTCATAAAATCTTAATTTATGAAAGTTTTGCCAAATCAGACTAAGAAAGAAAAATATATCTAATGATATTTATATCAAGTGTGAAAAGTATGCATGTTGTTAATATAAATTCAAAAGTTAAGGCAATACTCAGTAAAAAGTTTTACACCTAAAACTTGAAATCTTATCTTCAATCTTAAAATATTAAAAGGATTAGAAAGAAAAAAAATCCATGCAATATACAAACCAGGAACAGCAGCAGGTACAGTCCTCTGCAAAGCAGTTACAGTGGCCTTGGCAACATCTTGAGGGGCATATTTCTTTGAGCAACTCTGACCAGGAGTTACCATGTTAGGCTTTAATAAGGTACCTTCTAGATATACATGATGGTCACTTAAAGCCTTGTATACAGCAGCTAACACCTTCTCTGTCACCTTCTGGCAGCGTTCTAAGTCATGATCACCATCAGGCAAGATCTCAGGCTCAACAATAGGCACAATACCATTCTAAAATGAAAATATTAGATTTTTTTTAGGGAAACTAAAGCAAGGCACTTTCAAAATACAACAAATAAACGAGGGTAATTTTCAAAATTGCCAACTTTAATGCGAAGATGGCAACACTCATCAATAAAAGCTAAGGAATATAGTTTTACATCTTTTGACAGGTACCCACCAAAACTTAGCCATTTTGGACGAATTGTTGTCGTTTGAAAACTGTTTGAGTGAATTGATGCAAGTGTGAGAAAATAGAAAAAATAGAATATGGAGCTATCATTAAATATTTTTGAAGGGCAATACCTCAATGCAAATCAAATACGAGTTGGACATTGTGTACGTGGACTCTGCACCACCATTTAACATTGCAAAATTTTGAGTAGCTGAATTAAAAAACATAGCTATACCAGTTGGCGAGACCATGAATGCTCGGGATGTCTAAAAGCTGCAATCACTGATGAATTAAAGAGAGATAGCAGAGACTACAAATATATCCAAAGAACATATTTGTCACATATTGAACCCAGATTTAGGTACGAGTTTTTAAGTTTCGTTTTTATTAACATCGCACTAGAAGCAACATGAGGACTATTGGCGACGGACCTAGTAGTTTTGAACTACGGTCAAGTGATGAGGAGGACTCCCAAGCTGGCACCCCTTCTCCCAATATCCACACCACACCAATGAGAGGACTTTGGGCCCCGAACAGATTTAACTTGCATCAGCTCCAGCAACAAGGTTGGTCTTTGGTAGCCAAGGATTGAACCTGCAACTGAACGAAAACCATCGGCTGCGAGTCCACGACATTGACCACTAGGCTACCACGGCCCGATTTAGGTATGAGAAAGCTCTCCATACATTGGATGCCGCATTTGCTCATGTTAGACCAAAAACATGTTCGAATGAACATTTCCAATGATCTGATGGCACAGTTAAAAGCACAATAAATCAGAGTTTGGGCACTGATTAATTACTTTAAATTAAACTTTATCTTCAAACAAGAAAGCCACTACAGGAGCATACTACACATCCTTAATTGACAATCTGAAGGTAGAAATAGAGAAAAAAAAATCACATTTGCATAAAAAAAAAATTCAGTTTCACCAAGACGATGCATCGTCTTATACCTCAGTGGCTGCAACTGAGAAAGTCCACGAATTATGGGTTGAGCTGCTCGACCACCCTACTTACTCACCAGATATAGCACCAAGCAACTTAATTTTGTTCCCTAATCTAAAAATTGCGCTTGGAGGACAGTTTGTCAAATGAGGGGCCATCACCTTTGTAAACAATTTTGTAGAAAAAGAAGCCGAGTACTATTTAGACGGGTTAAGTATGCAAGCGAGTGAATGTAAAGGTTACTGGTGCAAGAACTAGATTGGCTATGTTATGCTAAACAAGATTTAAACATGGTTCAGACATGAAAAAGACAAATTGATTGACAAAAAGGGTCGAAAATACAGAAAGATCACTAGGGTGACCCGGGGGTGCATCATTCGCGTTTACCAAAGACTTGGACGGGTTAAAGAGAAGCGAGTATCGCTGGGAGATGCGTGTAGACTTACTTATAAGGAGACTATGTACAAAAATAAATTTAAAGAAAAAAAATCTCATCTTTATCAGTTCAGAAACTTTTCAGACACTAGTGTACATGTAGCGTAAGACACATCCTTAACATTTCCTTATGTTTAAACAGAAAGGGTAACATTTTATAAAAAGACAATTATAATCAATGTATGAATTGCAACAAGAAATATACTACCATATTTTCTAACCCACCCCCCATTTCATTCGAAAAAAAATGATTAGTATCAACTGCAATTAAAAAACAGCATTTTGTTTTAAAAAAATTTACAGTTAACAATCAAATTAATAAACAAAATACCAATGTCCAATGCAGATTATACACAATAAATCTTTCCAAACCCATAAACAGAAAGAAAAGATACCAATTCAGATTTTAAAAACAACTTAAAAAAAAATCTTTTAAAATCTACTTCAAAAAATTTTAAATAGGAGAAATAAATTACTTTAAAATTTATTCTTAAAAGCAAAAATTTTAATCAGAGGCATCTTCATTCAATTTTAAAGAGCAATATCAAAGTGAAATTCATATCTCATTGAATAATATTCCAGCACCATTTTCTCTACTTTTATAAATAAAATACTTTTGTTTTCTTTTAACTAAAATGTAAATTTTTAGTTAAAAACTTTTCGTACAAAAACATAATTCCTTTTTATTTATGGACACTACAAAATATAATACACATACAAACTTCATAAAAGTGACAAAAATAAAACCTTTTGGCATTCTGTTGCATAGCGAGCTAAAACATTGGCATTCTCCAAAATATTCAGAGGAGATGGAGTATGATCTCTAATCTTGAGGACACATCTCCATTTAGCAAAGCGACATCCTAATTTGTAATATTCAGCACAACGGCTCCCCAAGTCATCCAAACCTAAAAATATTTAGGTTTGAGAAAATATTTCATAATCATAAATAAAAATACCAAGCAATACTTTATATAAACAAATATTAATTTGTAAAGTTATAAAAACAAATTTTAAAATTGTACAAGACTAATGTAGACCATTACAAAACTGACGAAATTAATATTCAAAAATATATTATGCTAATATACATCAACTGAAGTTAATACATATACTTATAAATAGATATAAAATGCAATGAGAACTCTGATTACAAGTGATCTGGAAGCGGGAGAGGGTATTAGACTTTCATACCATCTCATTTTTGACAAGAACCAAGTCTATTGGTTTAACAAATTGAAACATTTTTAAATATACTTCTCTCTCCCTAGTCTATTTTGAATAAATCTTTAAGAAAAAAAAAA
>BMAW01051428.1:0-17144 GCA_019974015.1 Nephila pilipes | reverse complement strand
AATTCTTTTACCTTCTTCTAAATTAAGATTTGATACTTTTTGCTGTGTTTTTCTTGCTACCATCGAATAAGCGCATTAGAAGTTATATATCAAATCCTTCGTTCTTTGACATCCAGTCAATCCTATAGGATACCATTGTTAAGTCATTATCAGTTCCTTCTAAAGTGAATTTTGTGGAAGTGGTAGACTAGCGATCATGGTCACTAACTCGATGCTGACGTTGATTTCGCCTATTTCAGGGTTCGAGTGATGTTTCTACTAAACACTCGCCGCGTAGTGGAGCTGATACCCGTTACATTGGGTTGACGCCCTGTAGGCGTTTTGTGGAAGTTTGAAGATATAGGTGCAAGCTCTGGTGTCGTCTACGTCACTTAAGCGAGGTTCAAAATTAAGAAGGTCATCGTTAATAGCCCTCATAATTCAATCTCAATGCAACATTAATAAAAATTCACATTCACAACGAATTTCTTATCTTAATGGAGATATAATATTTGCCCAATGTTGTAATTTATAGTAGGTATTACACGTATCAGTAGAATTCATACTAATACCTTTGGAAGTTCGAATCCATAATCGCTTTAACTTTTTCGTGAAGAAATTTAAAGATCATGTTGATAGTCTTTTCGTCTGATAAAAAACCAAAGTTAGAGAAATTAATCTATCAGTCTTACTGTTCGGGCTCTTGAAGTGGGTTCGATGTTTTATTTAAAAATGTCCAATGAAGTTTTCCTACTTGTGTCCACAATCATTGATTTAAAATGATATATATGTATGGGTACATACATATACATTGTTGAGTACAAAACAAAATATCGAAAAACAATTCACGGTATTTTTTCCCATACCAAACTTGTGTAACTCTATTTGAGAATCAAGTTTATATTGCTTTTTCAGATTATAACTCACTTTCGAACATTTGGAATCTTATTTACGGTCTTTGTGAGAACATTTTAAAGGGTTTTTAGAAGGGCGGTGTTTGTAGACATCATTGGCAGAGACTCTGCTGACACACTTTAATCATTTAAAATATAAAACGTATGAAAATCTTATTTTATTCCTTCCATCTGGTCCCTCATTGTCGAGTACCCAATCCTCGTTTTTCTCGACTTTTTTATTGTGTGCGTGTAATGCACTGAAATGTGCAACACTCAAAGCTTTGTTTGTGTTTCGATATTCAAAGTTTTATTTTGTTTTACGTCGCACTAGAAGCAAGACGAGGGCTATTTAACGACAGACCTCGTAGTCTTGAATCTCGGCGAAAGGAAGAGAACGACACCTTAGTTAGCAACCCTCTCTCCTAAGTGACGAGGATGACGCCTGAATTAGCATCTCCTTTTCTTAAATTCTACTACACAACGAAAGGAGAATTTTTAATCTCACCATATTTAACGAGCATCATAACCGGTTTCATGGCGGGTCTTTCGAGGCATTAAGGCTCGACTCCTTGACTCAAACGATCAGCCAAACCACCGACTGAGACACCGTGATCATTACCACTTGATTAATGCGGCCACTCTCAGCTGTTAGAGAAATGGACAACGAACTCGTGAACATCGGTTCATGGAGTTTGCATAGTCACTAGTGTTTGAATGTTACCAAATATAAAACTTTAAAAATATAACAGTAAATAAACTGTAATAAATTAATAAATAAATTATAAATAAAACAATAATATAACTAATAAATAAACTATAAAAATATACAGAGAATATAAAACTATAAAAATTAAAGTAGTAAGAATTATAGTATTATTTAATTTATTTTAGACTGAATTAATATATAACATGAAGATGGAATGAAAAGGAAGTGCCTAACATTAAAACAAATTCCAATACAGGATATTTTTTCTTTGCAACTCCAACTCCGACTAACGTCATTCAATCAAACAAATCAACAAAAGCTTTTTAATACTGTTTGTAATGGAACCGAATTGATGGTTTTTTTCTAGTAATTATCAAGAGAAGAAAAGATATTTAAGCTGTTCGAGGGCAGTTACGTGTAGGAGTGTTTAGTCGTCAAATATAAAAAATGGATGCAAAAGTCGAAAAGTATTTTATGTGCAATATTTGCTGCAAACAATTCAAAACAAAGAGATTTTTGTACGACCATATAGAGTTTCATGACGAAGAGAACCATCATTGTAATGAACGTAGCAGGAATATTGCGGAACATGAAGAAATAAAGTCTTACGTACAAAGTCCAAGAAGAGAAAGTACTCACAAGTGCCAATTTTGCCAAAAGGTATTTCAGTCAAAGGCAGACTTGAACAGACATTTTATGATTCATTCAAAACAGAAATCTCATTCTTGTGAAGTATGCAACAAATCCTTTTTAAGGATGCAAAACTTAAAACGACATCTGCAATTTCATGCAAAGAAGAAACAGTATTGTTGCGAAATTTGCCAAAGGACCTTTAATCAAAAAATTGACTTGTATAGACATTTACGAATTCATACAAATGAGAAACCTTATTCTTGTGATGTATGTAACAAGGCGTTTTCCCGTCGCTCTAACTTAAATGTGCATTTACGCACTCACAGTCAAGAAAAATCTCATATTTGTAAAATCTGTAAGAAATGCTTTTCTGAAAGATGGAATCTAAAGCAACACATGCTTGTTCATACAAAGGAAAAACCTTACATTTGTGAATTATGCAATAAGGCCTTTTCTCGAAATGGTAATTTAAAAGTGCATTTGCGTATTAACACTAATGAAAAACCTTATGTTTGTGACATTTGCAGTAAAGTATTCAATCAGAGTGGAGCTTTGAAAGCACATTTCCTTATCCATACCAAGGAAAAACCTTACATTTGTGAAATATGCAATAAGGCATTTTCTCAAAGTGGTAATTTAAGATTGCATTTGCGCATTCACACTAACGAAAAGCCTTACGTTTGTGAAATTTGCAATAAGGCATTTTCTCAAAAAAATCGTTTAAATATGCATTTACGTGTTCACACTAAAGAAAAGCCTTATGTTTGTGAAATTTGCAGGAAGGCCTTTTATCAAAATGGTGACTTAATAAAACATGTGCGTGTTCATACAAAGGAAAAGCCTTATTATTGTGAAATTTGCAACAAATCCTTTTCTGTAAGTAGTAGTGCAAAAAGACATTTGCGTGTTCATAGTAAGTAAATTTATTGGACCAGGGAAATTTGTGTTGATTGAGTGTTTCTGAAACAGTAGTGTTTTGTAGTATATATGGAATTTATGTTTGAATTTATATTTTGAAGCACTAAATGCTGTAAATCTTTAATGCTGTATTTTTAGCAACTCTAACATACATGCTTTAATATTTTCATTAACAACAGTAAAACTATTTTTATTCATTTTTGTCTTACGAACTCAAAATTGGAAAATTTAAGTTGTTGTTAATTTACTTATATTTTAATTTTAACAAAACTTGAATAGAAAAGTGTATAAGAAAACTTTGTTTTCTTATTCTAATTTCTTTCCTAAACAGTCAATTTCAGGCATTATTTTAGAAATATTTTTTAAAGTTCACAGATAACTTTATAGTTTTGGTTCAATTTTTAGGAAAAATGTTTTTAATCAATCATTTAATGAGAAAATTTTTGTTTGATAAATATAAGAATGTAATTTTCACTTCAGCAGTAAAATGTTCTTCGAATATAATTTATTAAAAGCATTTCAGCGGTTTTTTGTTAAAGTGTAATTTCTTGCACAACAGTGGCAATAATTTTAGGAATTTATGTTCAAATTTTTCCGTGATGTTTTTGAAAAATATTTAATAATAATTTTTTTTAAATTTTTAACCTTTCATAAACGTCATCCTTTCCTATCATCTGTACTTTGTTGTTAATTTATCACGAAATAAACTAGAAATGTGTATTATGAAGTACAATATTAATATGCGAATCTCATAATGTAATTTTATGTTTCACTTAAATTTTTTCTCGAAATGGTAAAAAAGAATTTTTGCATTTACAATTCTAGTTTGCTTATAGAAATTTTTGTACTTTATTCAATGCAATGTGTAAACAATTTCGATTTTATAACTTCTTCATCATTTACCTTATAAATATTATTTGTAAGAAAAATGTGTTGGGTTGGAATGCAGTTAGTCCAACACCGCGTTGACGAAAATATTTTTCCGGGTAAATTGCCGAATATGACTGATCCCACTTTTTCATCACGCGATACAGTTATTCCTGTGTTTCAATAATAACAATTTTTGCTTCTGTAGACTTAGTTAAGTGCTTGTCATGAGCCTGAGGGTTTCAGCACATGTTCAGGTTTTGGAAATATTTTGGCCAATCACAGGTGTTTTGTTCCCGTATGCGTCTGCCGTAGGTTTGAAATTTTTCCGGTCAAGATAATGATGTGGTCGGCGGAACTTTTCTGATATTTCTTAATGTGTAGCCTCATGAGAATAATATTGCCTAAAGGAAAACAATATTTAAGAAAGATAGAAATTTGTTTCATATATTTGATATAACCTACAAACATGGAGGACCTGAATATTAGTGGAAATAGGAACATATAAATTCATGAAAAAGATAAGGATTAAATTCTTGAAATATTTTTCTCATCCAATGTCAAAATGGGTTAATCAAACATTTTTCATATTTTTTCATTCATATTTACGTAGCTCTAATACGACATTTTGAGGCTAATTATGTTTTATTGTAAATGTTAAGAACGTTTTTGTTTAGGCTAAAGAGAATTTTCTTTCAATAAACTATTATAGTTATTTATTTATTTTTTATTTTTAATGTGAATTTCAATAAATTTACATTTAAAAGCTCTAAATTGAATTTTAAGAGATCTAAGACAGAAATACAATCAAAACATCAAGGTAGTATAATTATTTAAAGTCATACTCCTTCCAAAATCTTATTATAATTTTCATTCTTGTGGGAGAGTGGAAAAACATTTTTAAAAGTCATTTTGATGTTAATTTATGAACATAGAGATTAGTGTTATGGGAATATTTAGTTATAGAGGGAATATAATTAAATTTTTGCCATAAAGGGAAATAAGAGGAATAGCAGGTCTTGAACTATGAACACCTAAAGGGCTATCGTGTTTAGGTGGATCACTTTAGGCGTACTAAATCACACATCAGTTTTCTATCGTTTGATTCAATTTTAATTATAATTAAATTAAATTTATTCAATTTTATAATTTATCATTTGCTTTAATTTTATTTACATATAGCTGATACATTATTCATTTTAATAACTTATTGGTTTCTTTAACTTTAATTACATTTATATTAAATATATTAAAATTAATAATTTATCCTTACCTTTAAATTTAATATCGGAAAAATGTACTATTGTACATTTCCCGAGATTTCATCTCTTACTGTAATTTTTATATTTGAGTAATTTAATAATAATTATAAAAAAGGTACATTTGGTAGCTAAATTTATTCTTTGCAAAACTTTGCGTAAAAGGTTTGTCATTCTTATGAAACATTCTCGTGACATCATAGAGAGATTTAAGAATGCAAAATGTTTTATTAATTTTACTTTTATATTTTTATTACTTTTGGAAGTGAGTAAATTTAAATAATGTAAAAGATGATTATGAAGTTTTCAAAACATTTTTCGGATCTAAAGGCAAAATAGGTTAGTAATGTAGTTTTTCGCAAACCGTGGAACTTGTGCGATTACAAAAATCTCATGAAAGATCGAAGCCAAGGTTTGTGCTAAACAGCAGTTTTACCAATTAAAAGTAAAAAAGTAAAAAATTTAAAAAAAGGCTAATGGGTAACTAGAAAGCTTTTTAATAATTTTTCTTGATTGCAGCATTTTTTGCTGAAGGAAATCGAAAATCCGAAAGAGAGGTGCAAAATTTTTTATCTGCGTATCATGAAATCTATAACAACCTTGTAAGAATCATCAAACAATACAGAATTGCAGAGGTTAGAAAGAGGATGGTTGGGGCAAACAATTCTGGAAAAAAAAATTCCGAACGTGAAGGCGACATCTTTAAATATAAAAGAAACGCTTTCGTTTGATTGTACAGAGCAGTGATTAGGAAGAAATTTATTAAGTTAAGATCGCAGTAAATGCAAATAATAACCATTGTTTCACTTAGTTTTGCATTATACATATATTTATATTTTTTTGGTAAAAATAGTTGCTTGTATGGAATTCAGAAAAATATTTTTCGTTAATATGTTTTTTCGGAAACTAATGTCCCTTTTTGTACTGACTTTTTGGATCAATAGTTTCACACAACACAACGATTATCAGATCTATCATGTCATAGGAGGCAACTTAACTCTAATTTATTAAGAGTATGATTTCAAAGAGCTTGAACCCATGAAAAACTGTTGTTTACAGATAAGTGTGATTAACAATTATTAACTTGTTGCTACCTCTTACAACAAAATAAAAAGGTAAAATTTGCACAATATGACTGCGATGATGTACATAAAGTACTCAAGGGGACAGATAGACAATCAAGATTTTGTTATACTAAATACCATTGGTTGCAGAGACTTATACTCATATCTATTGATGTCTCAAAGTTCCTCGATTGTGCAGTATGCTGCGTCTTAAAAAATCGAATTTTACTTGCAATACAATTAATTTCATTACTCTAATACTCCCGTTAATCAGAAATATTTGATAAAAACTACAAATATTATTTGTGGTTCAACCGCAGAAGACAAGTGTGTTACTCGTGTTAAATGCTATTGGTTCTCACTGACCTTTTAGAATGTAATTATTTAAAAATGAGAATGTATATATATTATTTAAAGTATGCACCTTTTTTTTATTGTTATTACAATTTTTAAACTACAAACGGTGAATTGTACTCTAAAAGGCTCTAATTAGACTTTGATTAAAATTAAAACATTTTTCACATTAAAAATTAATTAACAAAGGTGAGCTGATTTCTAAATTATGACTATCTTAATCTACAGAAAACTGAACTTTCTATACAACATAGTAGTGGTCAAAAAATAATACATAAATGCAAAAAAGATGAAACCTTTGTAAAACTTTCGGAGTAATGATGAAGTTTAATGGCGCAAGAGCCATCTGCTACCATATTGCGCCAAATAAGATGTAACTATGATCCAGATTTTTGAATGATTAAGTGATAACATTTTAATGGTACAAATACCCAATTCCAAACAAGGTAAATGAGTGAGTGTAAAGATGTGATCTAGACGTGAAAAAATTGGAAAAATAAAATTTGGTTGACTAGGTGGAGGATCGAAAATGAGAAGAATCGCTAGGTTATCGCGGGGGCGCGTATCTCGTATTTACCAAAGACAGTAAATCCCATAGGAACGAAAAAGATCATTAGGGTGGCTGGGGTGAGTGATACCCCTACCTTCTAAAGAAAGCAAGTAACTGAGGTACCCAGGTACAGTGTTCCTTGCTATATCCCTGAGGTACTGCAGATCCGTTAAATACATTCACTCCTCTAACATTCCATCCCTTTCGAAGCTATATGTATGAGAACTATCTTCCAAAATCTTATAAGAATGTACATCCTTCATAAAATCGGTATCCATATCTAGTCATGCTAGTACTAAAGCTGTTGTGACGTAAGAGAACTCTCTCCCTAGTTATTTCGCACACACTTTTACTGCCCTGTTCTTAGAAAAGGATTTTTCCGTGAAGTCTCGGAATGTGAGTGCGATGGAGTTAAAAATAAGAAGTAGAAAAATTCTAAGTGCACCTAATAAGAATAAATGCAATGCACATGTAACCTGTGATGTTAGCTATGCCCTCTTATGTCTCTCGTGATCGTTTCTAGTTACGTGATGTTTTCTAAATGAAATTGTTTTTTTTATTCAACTCATACTAAATAGCTACAATATTGTATATATTAATTTTTAGCATTATTTACATACAGGATTTAAAAATGTAAGTACTTTGATAGGAAAAAACCGCAGAAAATTTTCAAATATTTAATTATGATTATCTTCAAATTTTTTGAAATTTAATATCCCCCCTCTTCTATTTGTGTGTGCTGATGGTCAAAAATGTATCTAATGATATATTTTTGTCCTTTGGAGGAGTAAATTTCTTATTCCTTGATCAAATAGCTTGATAAAACATAAGGGAAAATACTTTCAGAGAAAATAGTTCATAATAATTATCAGAAAGTAAAAGATCTTCAACTATTACTTCTACATTGAAGGAAATCTCCAAATCAATACCGTAAAATGTACACAAAGTTTGGAATACTTCTCACGGGAAAACAGCGGTAACAAGGTAAACTACATCGACGCATATATAAAGCTCTAATTACTTGCAAATATCTGTTGGAACAATAAGCATAGTAATAAGTAAAATTCATCTTAAAAAGTTAAAATTTACCTAAAATACTTCATGCTATTCTGCTTGTAAACCATTTAGAAAAATGGAAATCAATTGTTACCCTTAATTACTTAAATGATTTTAGCGAAAAATGTTTACAGACTGTGGAGACAAGAGTTCAAATATGGGTCCGAGAATACTAAGAAAGTTTAGGAAGGGCTTGATGATAGTTAAAAGAGTTGTAAACAGTGTGCTATTAAAACAATGAGCTCTTAAATTTCTTTTGTAGTAAGCGAGTAAAGGACAATCAATGTCTGCGAACTCTTTTTTATTTAGAAGAATAAATAGATGAAATAGAAATGAGCAGAGAATTTGATGGAGAGAGACATGTGCATGGTACTAATCACCGTTGCACTCAAATCAATATAAGCGACCGCGGTAGCAGAGTGGTCATGGTCGCTAACACGAGACTGATGTTGTTCAATAAGGATTCTATGGAAAATCCAAACACTTGAGATGGTTCATCCCTCTCGAAACTTGCACAATATGCAAAAAAGAGGTCTTTGAAACTCGACATATAGAAATTGTTTGAGACTCGGTTGCAGGGTTGGATTCTAGTCGTATGAAAATTTGAACCCACGAATCGAAGAAAACAACCGGCAGCAAATCCGCAACTATGACCACATAGCTACTTACGTCACAAAGTGAAGCTAAGTGCTGTCGAGAAAGTTCTTTACACTCCAGATTAGCAACTTAACTTCTCGGGTATTTTAAATATTAGTTGCATGTATAATGAGCATTCAAATCAAAGTTTAACAGAAATTTACTTATTTTGAATTATATATTTACGCTATTCTAGATCATATGAAATTCATTTAAGTATTAAATAATCAAAAATAATATAAACCAAAAGAAAATAGATTGATACGCTATTCCCATCTGTAACTAATCTTATTGTTCAAATTACCGTTCTGCCATGATATACATTTTTGGCCGTGGTAGTCTAGTGGTCAAGGTCACGAATACGAAGGCGTTGTTTCGTCGATGTGGATTCGAGTTCTTGAGGCAATGAAACGCCGTAGCATAGCATGTCAGATGCTCGTTAAATTCAAATGGAGCTCGCTGAAGCGTTGTCTAGATATTGAGAAAGGATTATGAAGGCTCGGGGGGTGTCACTACACGACTCTAGGAGGATGTTGCACGAGGATGATGCCCTCGTGTTGCTTTTAAATATGACAGAAATAAACAATCAATATATTACAATGTCATATTGTTTTGCACGAGATTTGGTGGCCACGGTAGCCTAGTGGTAATAGTTTAAGATTATTACCCAGGGGTTTTCGTTCAGACACGTGTTCGATTCTTGTTCGTGTAGCAAGGGCCCCGAATCCTCCCGTTGGCGTGGTGTGGAAGTTAGGAGAAAGAGGTGCTAGCTCAAGTGTTGTCCTCGTCACTTGACCGAGGTTCAAAATAACGAGGGCCGTCGCCAATAGCCCTCGTGTTACTTCTAGTGAGACGAAAACTAAACTAAACTTGCACGATGTAATTCAGTTTAAATGTTCATGCGCATCTTTTTAGTTTTGCTTTAAAATTATCCATAAAAAATGAAGAATGATGTACGTGGTCGCCGTAATATTGATTTTTGGACTTTTGTTTAGTTGTTTACTGACAACAGAAAGCTCAAGACTATTGGGGACGGTCCTCGTACGTTTTAATGTAGGTCAAGAGAAAAGAACTAAACATATGTTACAATAACTGTTAGAATTTGAAACTCATCATATTTTATGAGCACGAATCCAACAACTGGGTAGGTTGTCAGTGGCATCAGTGATGGACCCACGATTAAATAAAAAAAAAAACCTGAAACTGATTTAGGGATTTTGACCACTAGAGTTGATAACTAAAATTTCCAAGTTTCCTCACTTTTGGAAGTTTTTAAGGTCTCATTTCAATTAAACCGAGGCAAGTTCCTATATGAAGGATAATGAGAGTATAATAAAATTTAGAGTCGAACTCGCAAACATCGACTGAAAGAATATCCATAGCCACAAGGTTTTGAACTTTACCCCTAGATTAAACTCGGTCAAGGAAGTCCAGATTCGTCAAATTGAAAGAAGCGATATATTTTCATGTTTTTCAAAAATAAAAATTGAATTAAATTTTGTTTGAGAATATGATTTATCTCATATCATATGCAGTTTCTTTCCAAAAGCATTGCTTTTTAAATGCTTTGTTAGAAAAACTGCAAAAAGTTTAATTTTTAAAGGTTTACCAAGACCAAATTCAAATTCTGTTATCAGTGCATAAATCAATACGTTGAAGAAATATCAAATTAAAATAAATACCTAAAACTTTGAATAGTTTCATTACTAATAATTACTATTATGTAATGATATATTACAGTTTGTCTACCTGTACTTATGATACCATAAAATGTTTTTTTTTCATTTTTAAATGTCTACCAAATTATTTCTTTATTACTACCAAGACAATTTATATGCAAAGAAACTCGAACGGAATTTCAATGTAAAGGAATTGAATTGGGACTTCTATTTACTCCTGTAAAGAGAACAAAAAGAAAACTTTAGTTGTGTGTGATTAATTTTAGGAGAGTTTAGTCCTATTAATTTAGTTTAAAAAATGGATACAACGAGTGAAAAGTGTTACATGAGCAATACGTGTGGTAAAGAACTCAAAACAAAGTTATAACTGTTTAACCACTTAAGATTACATAATGAAAAGTTGCATTCTTACAAAACACGTTACTAGAATTTTGATGAAATGAATGTAATGAAGTCTCATGAATTTACGTCTAATGTAGAAAAAATTCACGTGTGTCAATTTTGCTCAAAAACTTTTCATCTAATGGCATGCTTGGACAACCATTTGATGATTACTTCAAAAGAGAAATCTCCTACTTGGGAAATATGCAACAAATTCTTTTTAAGGATGCATAGCTTAAAATGACATCTGCAAACTCATGCAGAGAAGGATCAGAACTGTAGTGAAATTTACCACATCACCTTTAAACAAAAGTTTTATTTTCATAAACATTTTTGTAGTCATACAAATGAAAAGCCATATTCTTGTCATGTATGCAAGTAGGCGTTTTCCGTTCATCACAGATTAAATTCGTATTTACTCATTCATACTTTCGAAAGACCTTATGTTTGCAATATATGTAACAATGGTTTTTCTGTGAGTAGTAATTAAAAAATCTCTTAAGTATTCATCCAAACAAAAAGTCTTATGTTTGTGAAATTTGCAAGAAGGCTTTTTCTCGTAGCGGACATTTAAAAGTGCATTTGCGTATTCACACTAAAGAAATCCTTTTATTTGTGATATTTGAAAAAAGGCTTTCTCGGTTCGTGGAAATTTCAAAGTGCATTTACGTATTCACACGAAAGAAAAGCCTTACGCCTGTGAAATATGCAGCAAGGCTTTCAGTCACAATTGTGCACTAAAAAACTATTTGCGTATTCACACTAAAGAAAAATCTTACGTTTGTGAAATTTGCAATAAATGTTTTCTCACAATGGAAGTTTAAAAGTGCATTTGCAAATTCATTCAAGGTGATCGTTTTAAATATGAAAAATAGGATGATAATATGTCTTCTTGTACTCAAATTTCTAACTTTCGGGGATTTTGAATTAAACCTTGGAAATCATTGTGTCTTCATTATGAAAAATGAAAACTTTCTAATATTGTAATTTTTTTAAAAAATTTTATTTGAAAAAGGAATATTGTATGGATATGAAATATAAAATTAAAACACTTGCTGCTGTGGCTTTTTTTTTATTTTTAAACTAATTTAAAATAGAGAAGCATGCATCTATTACATGTGATTTTACTTCTGAACTTTCATTTTCATACCATTAATTGTATACTTCCTAATTGATGTGAATTAATTTCTCATTATTCTTTTTCATTTTATGCAAGAAATTTTTTAATTGTTTCTTTAATTGAGAAAATTGGTCTTTGATAAATTTAACGTTGTAAAATATTTTTTTTAACTAAACGAAGTAATTCATCTAGCATATGTTTAGGAAAAACTATTCAACAGTCATAGTTGAAATATTATTTCATTTTATATAGTGAAAATATATTATGAGATTAAATTAGTTTTTAATCTTATTTTAATGCTATACTTGCATAAAAGTTTTTGTAATCGCTTTTAATTAATCTAAATGCTATGTTTTAGTTTGTGTTTCGTTGTAGATTACCCATTAAATAAAAAAAATAGAATTTTAAATATAAAAATAATTAATCACATATAATATTTTATATATTATTTTTATAACTTGTTCGAAAGAAAAATGTTGACTTCAGTCTGCATATATATATCACAGTTGATTATTCCTTAGAAATTACTTTGATCATATTATTTTTCGTTTCTTCAACAAAGTTCGAAATAATGAGTTCTGATACTAACATAAATCATGTTGCTTTCAATTGCGACGTTAATAAACATCTAGTTCCAGTGTATCCTTAATGAACAATGATTGTATCGATGAACAATGATTTTGCAAAAAAAAAAAACACGAAAGAAAGAAAAAAAAAGAATATTCAAGCTATTGGTTTAATTGAAGTCAAACATAGATTGGTTCCAAGAAATATCCGTTTTTACGTCTTAACATTTTTGTTGAGGGTTAAAGTGTATGTATAGCACACGAATTAAAACTATTTTAATTTAGTAAAAAATATTAGGATTAATGAATAAAAAATCAACTGAAGTTTTAAAATTGTATATTTATTTAATGTACTATTTTCCAGGTTTTTTCCATATTAAATCTCGTAGCATCAAAACAGCTTTGTATAAAAAGTTGTGATTTACGCATCTTTTAAACAAAGATGCATAAATCACATCTTATTTTAATCTTTATCTCATATTAAAATGTAAATTACATTTTATTTTAATATTTAATCTTTATGCAATAATTTATTTCTCACCTTTTCCACATATTTAAAATGTGATTCGGGAAAAAGCTAAATGTGATTCGGTAAAAAGCTAAAGTCACTCAACGTTAGGAATTTTTTTAAATAAATTCCAAACTGATTCACACACACACGAATAATGATTTCAAACTAAGAAATTTTAATGTCATAGTAATGATTCTAACTTCTATAATACGAAAGAACTTCATTAATAACATTCTAAATTATATTTTGTATCTTAAAGTGCTGATTCGATTTAACTGATGCAACCGATGGACAGATCCTGTTTTTCCTGGATCATACTTAGATAAAAGAATGTTTTTGTGAATAAGGAATAAAATTAATCATTATATCCTGTCTATTAGAAAAAAAAGGAAATTTACTACACATAGTTGAAAGCTGGTGAACATTTTTGTTCGTAAATAATCAAATACAAATATTTTTGCTTTCTATCAATTATATTTTATCTTTGTAAGTAAATAATAAATTTTAGTAAGGTTTATGATTTTCTTAACCATATTAATTTAATTTCTTTATCACTGTTAAACACGACATGACAAAACCTGCATAGGTTCGGCATTTCCGTGTAAATTATCTAATTTAATATCGGTTTTAAGTAATGTAAAAATAAAACACGGCAGAAATTCAATTTATTTTAAATCTTCTTTAAAATCTTTTGTCGATGATAAGAACATTGAACATCAAAACTGAAACGTCAAACCCAAATCCATTATATACTAGAAAAATAACGCGGGATCTTAGGAAATGGTATATTTGATTATAAACAAATGAAAAGGAATGCGCCAGATATGGCATTCCTATAATTAAACTTGCATTTGGCGCCAATGTGAAGATTTACTGCCGCGAGAAAGTTAACGTACAGTATCCACAGAGCATGACTAGTCTTAAACTGAATAAGGACTCGAATCCACCATATCGTCGTCAGCGAGCTCGTGACCATGACTTCTTAGCAACCTGAAATCGGAAAGATAAATACGTATTAATTGAGGTGAAAAAGTATAAATCCTCTTCAGAATTGCGAATAAATTTTCTTTGTGCCCTTCAAATCACGCTAGACAAGTTAGAAATAGATGCTTCAAGTATATCGTCATTGAACTAGAAAAGTTGATATCGTAAATTCCAACAGGAGAGAAAATGCATGCTTCATACAATGCACTTACTTTGAAAGTTGTAAAACAAAGTGCGTTTACGTTTGAACCCTAAACAAAGCATTACACATGCGAGATTTGCATGAGGGCTTTGTCTGATAGTGGAAGTATAAAAAGGCCCTTGTCTACTCACACTAAAGAAATGACTTATGTTAGAGAAATGTACAGTAAAGGGCTCAGTAAAAGTTGTCTCTGAAAAAAAAAACATTTGCGTTTTGATACCAACGGAAAGCTATATAGTTGTGAAATTTACCAGACTAGTTTATTCAAAATTGCTATTTAAAAAGACATTTGTACGTTCACCCTAAAAAAAGTGAATGTTTTATACACGAAAAACTCCCCTGGAGATAAAGATAGGCATTATTTCAATTCAGTCCTGTTTCTGAGTATGGATTCTACTAAAGACTCGTCATGTAGAAGGGATGATGCAGTTGAATGTTTGAGATTATTAAGGCATGTTGCTGTGATGTAAGTAAAATCCTTAAATCTGTGCATGATTAATCCAAGCTTTTAATCTAAGGTAGGCGTTTTAAGATTTTCTTATGCTTAATTACTATAGTGTAATTGTATAAAGTATTTATTTTTCATGATCAAATCTTTCGCTCCTAAATAAAAATTTCGCTTATTGATTTTTTGAGTTCATGGAATGTAGAGCAACAAAGAAATACACGTCATTTTCATTCATATTATTTGATGAGATCTGCATGCAGGAAACAGAGACTTATTTATTAATTGACTGTTTATTGACATCGTCCTTTCAAGCAAAATCAGGAGGCAAGAGGTCAAACCATTAAGTAGAGTAACCATTTTTTATTTTACTATTGTAATGTTGTTTAAAAACATTTACTTCATGAAAGAACTAAAACACTGAGATGCTTTATCATCTTACTAGGGTGATGAAGTACTTTCTTTTTAGTCTCTTTGCATCATTATGTAAGATTTTGGTTCAGTTGTTTTCATCGTATAGGATATGACAAAGAAAGTTAACGTATATTAAAAAACATGTTAATTGGCACCGAAAAGAAAGAGAAATCCTAATGAAAATTCTCAAAAAAATAATTTTTATGATATTGACTTATAGAGAGAACAGGTTACATTCTTTAAATCACAACATCATTCTTTTATTATCTGCTCTGCAGATTTCAATTATTTTTACTTTCTGTGGCATAAGATTTTCAACTTTAATCTTAAAATGTCCTTGCAGATGACATTTATCTTTCAGTATGGTAATCTTTTCAGGAAATATTTTGATGAGACCAGTGTTCAAAAAATTATTTTAGATATTCAGCTCAAATAATCCTGATAGCTACCTCCAAGCCATGCAAAATGTATGATATTTTTTTTATCGATTATTCTTATAATGCTTTACAATCTTTTGTACATTCGCAAAAATCAAAATTTTTATGAATTAATAGTAAAAAAATCGTTCTACGGCAAACTGCAGTGTTTTCAAAAAGATATAAAAACAAATGTATTAAAATTGCACACATTTCCTTAATAGCAATCAAGGCATTAAGTGTAGAATCTAAAATAGTTTTGCAAGGAATAAAAGAATTTAAAACAAAAATTGTGGCCACGTTAGCCTGTTGGTCATGGTTTCGGATTCATGGCCGGTGGTTTCCGTTCAGTAGCGGGTTCGCTCCATGGCCGCAAAAGACCCGCCAAATAGACGGGGCTGATGTACGTTACATCTGTTGGGCCCAAAGTCTTCCCCAAGGCGTGATGTGGAAGTTAGGATAGGGGGTGTGCCAGCTCAGGTGTCGTTTTCGTCACTTGAAGAAGGTTCGGAATTACGAAGTATATCGCCAATAGCTCTTGCGTTGCTCAAAGTGCGACGTCAATAAGAAAACACCTTATAACAAAATTTAGATCTCAATCAGGAGACTGAAAAACTGATTATACTAACACCTCCCTCACGGCAAGCAAAAACAATGCCATATTAGAATGAACTTTTATTTTATTTTATATATAGTTCGTATGACTTTTTCCTCCGAAAGAGACATTTAATGTTTATTGTTTTACTTAGACAGTTAAGTCAAGGTCAAGATTCGAGAGGTGTTACAATCTCAGTTACAATACTTCTAAAATGAATTGTTGGCCCAAATAGCAAACTGTTCCTGAAGGTGAACGAAGCATCCGCGTTGTTTTCATCTCGTCGTGGATTTGAAAACGGATGCAACAAAAGACCCGGAGCGTAGCTGGGGTTGATGCTCGTTAAAACTGCCGATGCTCAATGTCGTTTCGTTGGCGTAGAGTGGAAGTTAGGAGAGGGAGGTACCAAATCTCGTATCGTCCTTGTCACTTCACATCAGTACAAAATTACGCGATACTTTTGTCAATAAACCTCGTGTTGTTTCTATTGCTACTTTAATAAAACCAAAGAATCAATCTGTTTAAGAAATGGATGAAACTAAAAAGAGAGATGTATAGAGTTATTTCAAAGAGAAAATTAAAACGCATCGATCTCGTCACTTGATCGTGGATCAAAATTATGTGGTTCTTCACCAATAGCCCTCGTGCAGCATGTATTGTGCTGTAATATAATTAACCTATCTTTTAAGTAGGACAACTACCGGAGAAGTCAAGTGGTCATGGGTTCGACATCACGGTAGGCGTTATTTATAGCGACTCATGGGTTCACATCCGTATCCCAGTAAGATCCGAAAAACAGCAGGAATATGCAGTTGTAATTTGTAGAGGATCAATGTATTAACCTTGGAATGGATGATTATCAAATTTTAAAAGTTGGTTGCCAGTTCACGTGTTTCGCTCTTTACTTCAATGT
>BMAW01051424.1:0-18475 GCA_019974015.1 Nephila pilipes | reverse complement strand
GAATTCTCGCATCTCCCTTTCATTACATGGTTCCATCCAGAGTAACGTAACTGCAGACAGACAGTGCCACCTGTTTTGCGTAGTCTAGCCAGCCAGACAAGATGACGCGTGTCAGAAGAAATTATGTGTTGTTTTACGTCTGTGAAATATCTACATAACTAACTTTGTCCTACTTTAAAAAACATTCATTTCATTCAAAAAGAATTCATTTTTATGTCCGTCGAATTTCTTCGTTCTACACCCATTGCAGATGCTCTACTGCAAATTTTCAATAGACTTAGTTTTCCTAGAGAAGTGCAAACCGACAAAGGAACATACTTCATGAGTGTACCTACGACAAATTTTTTGACAGGATTCGAGTTCGAGTAGTGAGAAGCATTGTTAGACATACCAAAAGTAATCCTGTCGAAAGAATGCATAGAATTTTGAAGCGAATACTTCGAGTGTTTTGCCTAGAATCCAGCAGAAATTGGGAGAAAATTTTGTCTCGTGCACTGTAAGAGTTGAGAACGTTTATGTACGGTAGTACTTGGTTTAGGCAAGCTGAACTAGTTCATGGTCTAAAGATGAGGACCCCAATGATTTTACTGTTTGAGAATTTAACAGAGAAATATGAAGAAAACAGAGTAATCTCGCATGCTTTTGAACTATTGAATAGAGTGTGTAAGTAGTATATTATCTTTTTCTTCAATAAAGGCACTATACTTCTTTATAATATACATATATTTACATAAACCACAGAGAAACAAATCTTTACATAAGCGCATTACGTTGCAAACAAAATCAGACGTATTTTCCAATCACCTTTCTTGAGGGCCGATGCCTATCTGATCTATTGTAGTTGGTAACCCTTTCTTGAAGCAAGAGGATTTCGCCAGTTATAGTAACACTTCGCCAATAGTGGTTAGATACTACAGAGAAATTTTTTTCCATGAACTTGCTATAAAAAATAAGCAAGAAACTAAAAATTAACAAAAACTGTGATGCGATAATAAAGCCGAAAAGAGAGAATTTAAAAAAGATTTAGTTCTGACAATTGCTCCTTCCAAAATAAATTAATTATCAGTCAACTGAACTGGACCGTTAAAGGTTGTGAAATAGCTTTCGGACATCATTTATGATATATATCATCATGACAAGGACAAAACACAAGTCTATCGTGTGAATATGCTAAAACCTTACTTTTAGATAGAAGAAAACATTAACTTGATATGCCTGAATAGAAACTTAAATAATGAAGAAAATGAAGAAATTGTTAAACATGAGTTAGAAATTAAATATTCTGAGTTATCGGAAATTTGACAAGGTATACAGGTGAATTCTCAGTTATCTGAAAGTTAGAAAGAGGAACTTGGTTAACTGATCCAAAATATTCTAAATCCTTTTCAACTGCCCCTGGATGCACACATTTGGCTGAACATGTCATCGAACTGGAGTCCCAGAAACCTATTTGTGCTAAACCTTATAGACTCTCAATGCGACAATCTGCTGTCAATAAACATGAAGTAGAAAAAGTACTGAAGCTAAAAGCAATGAACTAGGAAAATGTGATTTTACTTCTCCGTTGATATTGGTGGAAGTTCCAGGCAAGGAAGCAAGACCCTGTATTGATTATCGACGTTTCAGTAACATTTTTCAAACAGAATTTTTTTTCCCGAAATATAGAAGAATTGATAGAATGCAGATTTTGTGACTAACTTCGGCACCTTCAGACCATTACGTTTTCCTTTTGGTTTGAAGAATGCTCCATATATTAGGAAATGAATACGTGTTTAAAATTATGTGATTGTGGTCTTCCCCTAAATGGGGGCTCAGTCTTTTCCTAAATCACCTGGAAATGTCCAACGTACAATATAATGGATACTTGATGAAGTATCAGGTTTCTTTGTTGTGGACTGGACTAGAAATTTTCATTCTTCCAGGGATATATACTTCAACGTTCATAACTTCTTTTCATTTGTATACAGTGTTTCAAGTGTGTTTGAAGTTAAGTATATTGAATAGGTGTTATAAATATTTTATTCCTTCTACGTGAAGTTCAAAAAGTGTTTCAAAAAAGATTTCAAAAATTTTAGTGCTTCAATATTCCGCCGTAATTTTTATTGTGATTTCTTACTTCTGTTCAACAACAGAGAAGAAAGCGTTCATAGCCAAAAGGTCTTGAGAGACTGCTACTGTGAGTTCATTTTACATCATATTTTTTTCCATTTTATGCTCTATTCGAGCTACTATTTTTTGAAATTTAATTTTACATGTCGGTGAGGTCGATTTTGTTCTAAACTGTGTTTTGTCGAATTAAACTCACTTGTCAAAATCGTAATATTTCATCGAAATAAATGTTCAGAAACTTTCTGCATATTATATATTTTGACTTTATTAAACTTTCTTATGCATACAATGGAACCATTAAAGTGGAATGAAATTAAAGCAATAGCAAACGCATCGATATTCGGAAGGACAGAAAATGCGAAATTATTATATAATGTTGACTTTCCTGATCACATAACGAATTAATATAAATTACTTTTCACAATTGATAAGGACTGGATTTGCATTCTCGATCCCCCTTTCATTGCATGGTTTCTTTTAGAGTTACGTAACTGCACACGGACAGCGTCACCTGTCTCGCTTAATCGAGCCATAGCGCGGAGAGAGACCAGACGATACGTTGTAACGATGTGTAGATTTGTATCTAAAATATCAACATGATTAACTTTGCCTAACCCCATGTAAATATTTGCCCCTCAAAACAGACGTATTTAACATTTTGTAACAGTTGTCCCTCCTTATATATATATATATATATATATATATATATATATATATATATGTAATGATTTAACTTTTAATTCAATAATTACTCTAAATAATAACTTAACTTTCTATTCTATCTCATTCCCTAATACAAAGGTAAAGAGTTCATTCTTATTTCCTGATCCCCTTCCAAAGTATCCTATAATTTATTACATCACGCGCTCTTGAAAAGGATTAATTCTGCTTAAACTAATTATAAATCTATCAAAAACAATCCCTTTTTAATTCCCTATCTACTATATTTCCCTGGAATCCCCTTATTCTTACCACGTGCTTATGACGTTTGATGGGAATTTTCCCTAGTATATAAGCAAAAACGCAACGAAAAACGCTCTCTCTTATATACTGCGCTTGCTCTTTTTCATACAACTGTTCTGTTCTTACCAAAATGATGTAACAAAATACTACGTAATGAAAATGGTCTCTCTCTCACAGCTTTAAATAAAAGTAAAAAGTCACTAAGCCTCGACTGTTATTGATAGTATGTTACTTTACAAAAGTCTATAGGAATAATGTTTACATATATATATATTATACATATATATATATTATACATATATATATATATAGTAAACAGGGATATTAGAAGTCATGGATGTAATGAGAGTGTTATGAATTTTTTTTATTTAAATTCCAGAACATGAATTTAAATTGCAAGAAAAGTATATTTTGATGCAGTTTGAATATGAAAATAATTTTTTGAAGTAAATATATTCTATATTCACGATATTTTCCGAGACGGTGGTGACCTAGTATTCACGGTCACGGACTCACAGCTGGCGGTCATGAGTTTGAGCCTTAACACCACTAAAGACCTACCGGGTAGTGGGGGCTTATATATGTTAAACCTGTATGACTTCAAAATCCTCCCAGCGGCGTGGTGTGGAAGCTAGGAGAAGAAAGTACCACCTCAGGAGTTGTCCTCAAGACTTGGCCGAGGTTAAAAATTACGAGATCCATCACCATAAAACAGAAAGAAAAAGGAATAGAAGAATTAGAAAATATGACGTTACACT
Organism: Nephila pilipes; assembly: GCA_019974015.1. NCBI lineage: Eukaryota > Metazoa > Arthropoda > Arachnida > Araneae > Nephilidae > Nephila > Nephila pilipes. The sequence continues at coordinate 14,645 of BMAW01051424.1, read as the reverse complement.
CACTAGAAATATTGTTACCTTTTAATTTCTTTTGAATTTCGAAATTATATATTACCTTTCGTTCTCTGCCCCTACATGTACTGTTATATCTCACCCTTCATTACTGTAAAAAAATTCTTTTTGTTAACAAAAATAGCTGGATACGGGGTGATTGTTTTCCATAGTGCCGATTTTTTGTTCTAAACCCTTTGGGTGAGCTCGTTCCCTTTGGTCATCCTGTCAATACCTCTGCTGTTGCTTTTAGTCCGATGTTAATGAAACTAATCAATCATTACATCATTCTGTTCACTTTACATACGCAAAGCTATTCTGAATCAAATTTTCAACAGCGGAATGGAAAATTAAGTACTTCAGTCAACTTGGGGGGGGGGGGAGAATAAATTTTTTATATATATATATGTATATATATATTGTTATGAAAAATTTATTTTTCCTCTCTGCAGATGTGTGCATGAAGTGAAAATGAAGTCCATCTGAGAGGATAATAACAAACGACGATTTATTCGTAAAAATTTTCAATAACACACAGATTGCACAATTTGGATAATAACAGATGCACAACATTTACACCCTTCAATGACACAGATACAGAAACAAAGCACATATTAAGTACAATTATTACACAGCACCGTTCATCTCATCTGCTTATTACTCTTCACTGCAGACAGTCTCCGTAGTAATATTCTGCACATCCAGGGCAGGCTCCGACGATTTCCAGTAGATACACGTTGCTTCTTCACAAGTTCACCCAGCACGCTTTTCTTTAAGTGCCAACAGCGTTCTACTGATTCCTCGATCTATCTCCTCAACGGAGTCTCCGTAACAGATCCGCTAAATTCAGGCCGAACCTCCAGCAAATTCCCTCGGCCATGATTCCTCAACCGGTCTACAAATCTGACTCCACAGATAAACTTATTCCGTTCACTGACCGATTCTTCGGACTCGCTAATCCGATAGCAGCTGTTGATGTATTTGTACATTTCCGGCTAGGCATGACATAACATAAGGACATTCACAAAAAATCTGTAACTTTTTTCCCGTTCTGTATTTGCTTAGGTTCCAGTGTCTTCGAGTACTTTCCATTTGTCACCAATGTCACCAAATGGTCTCCAAATCCGGCGCAAAGGTGAAAAGGTCATTACCTAAACTCTCATTTTACTGATTGGTGACATCTCTGTGAATCATTTGATACCTCCATAAGAGAAGCGCTGCAGGGAAGCATCAACTCGTGTTCGTAACATTGCTCCCCCATCTTCAAAGGCTAACGTTCCGTCAGTCTCATCATATTTAACGATGGCCCTTCTACAACGTCCTGGTAGTCTCATCACATTTGACTATGACTCTTGTTTGAATCCATCCGATGTCTGTGAATGATTTAAGTCTTGGCGTTGGTCCACTTCTGTGAACTGTGACATCTTTTCATTCCTCAGTTGCGCTGTAGCCTCGTAACTGAACCTTTCCATTGCTTCCGGTTCCATTACCTGCTGAAGAGCTTGATCCAGTTTATCCAATTTCTGCCTAGTTTACTCCATTGCTTCCATTCCATGCGTTCATGGACCACTTTAATTCGCTCTCTGGCAAGGTCGAGTACATTTTCCAAAAGTGGCTTTAGAAAATTTGCGTAATTCGGTGAGGAAGGCGTTTCACTCGATCGTCCAATAAGCATATCACAAGGAAGTTGCAGCTTCCGTTCGAAGAGCATCTCCTCCATTAATCCACTCTCGTCATTCACTCGAACATTAACAACAGGCTGGCTATTTGAGCAAGTGAACACTGGAGAGGCCTCGCAAGAAGTTCTTGTATTTCACTCGGTGGCCGTGATCATAACTCCAACAGCAGTTCTATTTCCAAGTGAGAGGACATTCTGGACTTCCTAGGCAGTTCTTTCCTTCAACACAAGTAGCTTTAACTGCAGGACCATAAGCAACTATTTTCTCCACGGCTTTACCAATCTTCATTTTAGCTTCTTGAACTTCAGTAGTACCTTCATAAACAATTTTCTCTTTTTCTTCATTCATCTCTATTGGCTCTTTATCGTCTATTTTCTCTTCAAAAGTAAACAATTTCTACTTCAGTCGTTTCTCTAGAGTTTTTTACGGTCTTTTCTGTTGTACCATGCTTGGTAATCTCTGAAAGCTCAACATTAGACTTGGCATCAGCTCTTAGTTTCTTGGGCCAGGATTTCATTTCCTCTCGTACGGATTCCTGTTTTTTTGATCAAGGATTTAATTTCCGAATTAAAGTGTTTTTTCATTTCTTGCTTCATTTCTGAAATCTTAGCGAACCACTTCTCGAACTTATACTCCATTTCTTTATCCTCCAAAGATTAACGAAAGCTCTTCATAATTATAGCTGTGTCTAAAGATATCCCGAGAGCTCCTTCACAGTTCTATTGAGCTACTCCATTGGCTATAATTGTCTTCATTATTTTCGATGATCTTTTCAATCAGAGAATGACGATTTGTGAGTCAAACCATAAAAATATAAGTTTTGTGAAATCAAGAAAAATGCCTTGTTAATAATTTTCCAAGGGTGCTGAAGGAGGGTTGACACTAATTCTAATCTTGCCAGAGTGAAAAATTTTAACAATGGTAGACTTTTACTTTTTTGTTACCGACATATTTTATTACAGCAATAATGAAACGAGATAGTTCGTACAGTTTTAATGGTTATCAAGAAATAACCGAGATATCTGTATAAAATTTATTCTGTTTATTAATTTATCCTTAAGTACCTAATGATGTAAATTACAACTGTTAATGCTGATTTGTTTGGTTCTAAGAAGCCGTAGATGAAAAAAAAGAAAGAAAAAACCACCGCAGTATCGTAAATGTTTAGACATTACTGATAATAATATAAATGGAAACTCAATTTTTACTTATGTTTAGGTTATTCAGACACTTCAACATAGTCACCATTCTGAATAATATTCCTAGTGATTCTTGACTTTTCAAAAGCCGTCAATGTAGAACTCAGCAGGCTGAATTCAATCTTCTCCATTCTACGGGAGTTAATTAAAGAATTGATGGTCTGATTTAATTTCAATTGGAACCAGTTTCTAATTTTCAAAACCAGTCACTGATCAAGAATTAGTATTTTCATTATTTCCATTTTTTAACTCAAAGGTTATGTTTCTGTGAACAATTACCTTTAATCCCTTCACTGAACTGACAAATTTCTGAATATTTTGATTGCTTTACTTTTTTATTGCTCACTAGGGTTTACTTGAATTTATGGCGTCAAGGAACCAAACTATTGAATGTTAATAGATATGATTTAATACATTATGTGCATAAGTATCAATAAATATGCTGAATAATTTTATTTCATGTATTTCTGTTATTTCTCAGTAAAAATTCAAATTTTACTGTAGCCTCTTGTAGGTTTTCGGTCTAGCTGCACAAAAGATATTAAGCGAAATTTCAATAACTTTATCAGTTGATGGTTATTTCTGTTAAGAAAGTTCAGTCAACCAAGTTCTCTATTCTTCCCTATGTCGAAAAAAACTCTTCATCTCAATTGAGACCACGTTCCCATATATCTTGTAAGAGAGTTTTTACTGTTATTGCAAAATGTCTAATTATTTTACTTGGATCCAAAATCCTTCAAATGAATCTCATCACATATCACTTGGTGTCTTTAGTATCAATGGGATCCCTAAAACCTTTAAGTTCTAATTTAATTTAAACCTCAATCAGATCTCATTTCAAATATTAAAAACCAGTCACTAATCTCAATTATTATGTTCCTTATTCCATTTTTAGCTCAAAGCCTACGTTTCTTTGAATAATCACCTTTAATTCTCTGTATTAAAATGCTGCAGTTTTTAATAATTTTACTACTTTAAAGATGATAAAATTATAAAAAATTTCAAATATTTGAAAGAAAATCAAGTTTAAAGTTTGTTTCCTATTACTGTAATCAGTATATTATGAAAACACCCAATTTTCAAAGCATCTGAGTGATGGAGCTCCTAAACTGGGTTCCTTTAGTGTTCTGTCTACGTAGGAATGCTGGGAAAATTCCGGTAAGCTCGTAGATACAAGAAAAGTTGGTTACACTCATCCGAGTAAGATTTGTCAGTTACTTTGCAGCTGTATAATTATGCATAAAATAATTTTGTTGTAATGACCGGTTTCCTCGAAATTCATATGCAAAAATAAAAATTCTAACCTAGAGAATAGTAGATGAGTGCCTGTAAAAGATTTCATTCCAGATGATTTTCATGAGTAGCCACGAAATGGCGATCCACCTGTGCCATAATTATAAAGGTTCCGGAGATTATGAAGTGTTGAATTTATAACAAAGGAAAGCCTACATCTGCGCTCTATTTAGATGCATTCCCAGAGTGACCCATAAAAAAGCTGAAAATAACTTTCATCAGTCAAAACACTGTTAACTTACGAGTGAAGAAAAGCAAACTTGATACGTTCCCGTAAACAGTTTCTCAATGCGTGTTTTCGTGGTCTTGCTTCTTAGTGCGTTGTTGAAAACCTTTTCACGTGCGTGTTCCTTAAATTAACGATAGCAACTCTTCTTTCATAAGTAATTGAAAATTAAAATCTTTAAAATATGGAATGTTACATAGAGAGAGTACATAGAGAGCAGTGCTTTATGAAATAAAAAAAAATTCGACATTCTTAAAACGAGCACTTTGAAAATGGACAGAAAATATAAGAAAATTGAGAGTATTTTTTCAAGAAAGTTAGTGAGAAATTAACCCACAAATTATTACGTATTTTTCCTAGATATTATTTTTATTGTTTTAATGTGAGAATATATTACGCTTTCAATGGTTTACTATCTCTTTCGAAGTAGAATTTAGAACTTAACTCGCGATGTCTGCGCCCTCTTCTGATCTAGAGGTCAAACATTTTAACAATTCTCATTTAATCACTTTTGAAAAATCTTCCACCTTCTAGCAATGCAATATACTCAACGAAGTTTTTTAATACGAAATTTTGTTTCAGAAAACATCGCAATTTAGATGTCTGTATAAAACTAATTAATAAAATTATAACTTTGATATTGTGATATAAGTGTATGCAAAAGATAACGTTTCTTCAGATTTAATGGGCAATGTGTTAAAGCTCTGTCATAATGCAGTATAAAGGGATCCATTATAGAATGCCAAGTAAATTATTGATCATATCATTTCAATGTATCTCAGAATAATGAATACATCTAGTATCGCATTTCAATATCGAATGAATTATACATTAGATTTGCTTTTATGCATCGGAAATGAAAATGAATTTAATAATTTTTTTTTCACTAGAAATTTTTTACAGAGTGTTAAAAGACATTTGTCTAAGACTTCGATAAATCATTATCACTATTGAAAAGTGAAACTTGCTTTGTTTATGTTCCAGTTAAAATGACACGAAGAAAGGCAATCATCAAATCAATGGAAAAGGCCAATTTAGCAAATGGATATATCTTCATAAGGATTTCGATTTTCAATAAAACTAACTTTTTTTTATCGATAAAAGTACAATTGATGGCTTTTTGTCAATTTCATTCCGTTCAAATTCTCAAAGAAATAAATACATTATTCCTGTATATAATTGGCCACCGAACAACACATTAGCATTATTTCATGTCATCATGAATATTGAAAATACTGAATGAAAAGTTATATTACAAAGTGAATACAAGTATGCATTGTAAGTATTAATTTACTTGACTAATTTTTGCATCCTTTTCTAATAGCTGTCTCTTTTTAACCAGCCAGTGTAGCTATTTAAAATTCAAATATTAAATTATGTTGTATATTTGATTGTGCTTGAGATGTGGAAGAAATATAAGTTGTTCCTGCATATAGCTGGTCACTGAATAACAGATTGACATGATTTAATTTCTCAATACTTATTTAAAATATATTCATTATATATACAGGTATTCTTACATAATATTATTGGTTATCTTGTTAAAAATATTTTATATTAAATTTATTTGTTTTTTAGACGGTCTTGAATCTTCTTGCTGTTACTTCTGACATGTAATATTTTTATTTACTGGAAATTTTTAATAATCTTTGGAGACATTCCAGAGATTGTAACATGTTTACCCTTTATAAAAAAAATCCATAAAATTACTATTATATAAGTTTTCTTCATCAGTTTAAACACTAAGAAACTGATTCCGCATTTTCTGTATCTTAGCTGAAAAAGGGACTTGTTCATCTAGTTTATCGTTTACAACAGATTTTTTTATTTTTTTTGAAAGATTGCCTTCTTTTCTAGTCTTAAATGATTTGCCTCCTCATTTATTACAAGCACATTTTCATCAGTTGCATCAGTATTGTTAAAAGAAGTGATATTGTACTTAAATTTTTGACACACAAAATGTATACGTTTACAAATACGAAATCGTATATAATCAATACAAGCGCAAGTGAGGGAATGGATGCATAAGTTACTATTGTCATATCTAATGTTGCAATCACAATAGGTGTTTTTTCAATGGCAAAATATTTTTTCGCTTCAGAGAAACTTTTATCGCGCGTCTGTTGTACTAGTAATATTTTTAAAGTTGATTTGTCTCGTCCCATGAGATAATTCTATCCATTCTTATTATTATTTGGAATGGGCCTAAGAACAATTGAAAAAGAATTATCTAACCTTCTTTTCCCATCTTCTTCATATTAGAATAGTTGTTGGTGTTAATAACTCAACGAGAGAGAGAGAACTCTAGCAATAGGTCCAAATTGTCCTCCTCCATAAAATTTTTGAAAATATTTATTAATTGCTTTGGTTTCTTCAACTTCTTTAAATTCTTAAGCAAATTATTTGAACATGCATTAAAAAGTTACTTAGTTTATTTCATGTAAAATCATATTAAAATTTCTTTCCAATAACATCGTGACATATTCAATTTTTAAAAACAAACGATTTAATCTTAATGTGATATTTTTTTAAGATATTATCTGTTCAACTTATAAAGGCAAACGATTTAATTTAATGTGATACTTTATTTAAGATATTACCTATTCAACTTTTAAAAGCAGACGATTTAAACTTAAAGTGATACCTTTTTCAATATTCTTTATTAAGATATATTTTTTTGGCAACACCAGATCATAGTTTCGATTTTAGATAATTTGCTGGCAACGGCTATGAAAAATAGTATTGAGTTTGGTTCCAAGAGGTATAGACGAACGTTGAAAAAGTAGCGCTTGTGTAAAATTGTGTCTTGAATTTATGTTTGATAAGATGTGCGCAAATAAATGTGATGTCCTGAAAACAAGTCATTTTTATTAATAGTCTTCAATATAGCTCAACATCGTTCAATTTTTTATTTTAACATTTATTTGTGTTTTCCAGTCACACATGATACGCCAGCTGCATAGTTAGCAAATTTATTCCCCATAAACTTTTAACCATGCGTTATAAATATAAAAGGCATGATCATAATCAGTCATAAATATTTTTGATATTAAAATCTGCAGTTTTTTTTAAATTTTTTCGAAAACTGGGACAGTAATTTCAGAACATACTTTGTTTGAGTAACAGACGGCAACTGGGAATCTTTCATGGTTTTCATCCCTAACAATCAAAGTGGAAAGCTATATCACTTCATGCCATAGGTAGGTAGGTAATTTGTTCTTCACAAATTTTCAATAGTTTTAGCTGGGCATCATTCATAATACATAGAAGAGAATCTTCTTTAATAGCAGATAATCATCAGGAGTACTACCTACTCATTTTTTGTAATTAATTAGAGCTGTTTTTTTTTTAAGTGAAACTGACTAATCAGCAGTTTTGCAAAAGCAGCCATTTCATAGGGATATGTGAGATATGCAATCTTACATTTTCAAAGAAAGGGAGCTATAATGTCCACTTAAAGAAATTTCACCCATCATATTATTCGAATTATACAATTGATGTAGCATGTATTCAAGAATTCTTCGTCTTATGAAAGTCTTATTAAAAAATCTCATGAAGATATAAATTTAAATTTGAAATATTATTTTCTTACTCTGACAGGAAGTTTGATAAATGGAAAAGACAATATCCTTATTTATGAATAAAGAGATAGCAGATGACATGACAACATCGTTATTGAGATTTATATTTGCATAGGAGTATCATAGAAAATTTAAAAACAGAAAGGAATCAATATATTGCATCAGGAGTGTCTGTTAATGTGGGAGTACATGCTCAGCTTTCATTAAAGTAGTCAGAGAACAACACGAAGAAGTCATTGAAATAACAGTTGAATTCTAGTCTATGCATATTGATTATGATATACAAATGACAATCTGTCATTACCAATTGAAGACTGAAGAGCATTAGCATCTCTTTTGGATATTGGGGTTCTTTCATCAAAAATTTCAGAAGATACACAAACACAATTGCGAGCGACTGAACGTTTAGGACTTGGAACAAAAAAGAATCTTCACAATATTTGCAGAGATATATATATAAAAAAAAAAAAATCTCAAGGAAAATGCAGCTCCTGTTCATGATAAATGAATATTTGCCAAATAATCAAATGATAAATGAATATTCGCCAGCTCTGGTTTATTATAATGTTTTGTTACTAACTTTACCAGTGTAATAGAAATTAATGGAAAGGAAAAATCCACAAACCCTGAAATTCCCTTATTCCTGCGAATTAAGTAGACTCGTCCCGTCATCGGTCCTCCGTAGGGTTGTATCGCTATCAACAGACGCTAGTGTCTCTTACCAGCTTAAACGTGTATGCGGATGATACGGCCATTCTTACGAAATTCCGAAAACTCAAAACAGTAACTTTTGCTCTCAACAAACGCCTACAAATTCTTGAATCTTTTATGACATATGGAAAATTAAAATTAATGAAGACAAATCTACAGCAATTCTTTTCACCAAAAAAAAAAAAAAAAAAAGAGATTTTCCTTCAATTTTCTACGACATTCAAATCAAGTAGTCTTAGTCCGCAAAATATCTAGGAGTAATTCTCGATAAACACCTTACTTTTAAACCATATATTTTACACACGCTTGAAAGTTCCGAAGATTATCTCATAAAGTTTATCCCCTTATTAAATGGAACTCTACAATGAATCAAAACTACAAAACTACAAAGTTCTGATTTATACCACCATTATACGTCCTATAATCTCTTATGCATGTCCTGTGTTGGGGTTCTCTGCTAAAAGAAAGCAATATACAACTTCTAGAAAATGCTCAAAGTTCAACAATGAGAGTAATTGCTAAAGCCTTTAGATACATGAGAAATTGTGTGATTCTAAATGCTCAAAACTAGAACACATTTTCAAAACATCGCCATAAACTTCTTTAATTCCCTTGAGAATATTAACAAATAAACATTGAAAATCTAGAAATTTATCCAATCTATCATAACATTAAAAGGCCTAGGCAAATTCTCTCTGATTCCAATGTGCATCCCTAAAAAATAAATTATTTTTTCAATTAATTTTCTCAAAAATGTCATTTTAAATTCAAACTTTTCTGCTCCTTTTTTAACTTTCATTCGCAACTTTCCTTTCGCATAGGACATGTTCCTACCACCTTACTTATACTTCCTATCCAACGTATAGACAGCAGCCAATAGCAGTCCGAGGAACCATCACCCGACAGCCAATAGCATCTTACCTTTTCATCTCATAATACAGCTCTCCAAATCTTCCCAGCAAACAACACGATCATCTTTCATCATATGACTCCAGCAACCAATGGGAACTCTCTACTTCCGCACCTCCTCCAACAGGAACTCTATTTCTCAGAACTCATTCTACAGCATGTTTAAATCTCCATTTTTCCAAAGGACTTTACAGATCATTAGATTTAGGCTAGGAGAGCGCTCCGCGCTCTAGGCGACTGTGGAAGACAATGTCAGTCTACGGGAATAAAATTGATAATGGCTCTAGGGGAATAAAAATACCGATTTCAGGACAAACACTACCACTTTCTATCATGTGAATGTGCAAAAAGTGAAGAATTTTGTAGAAGTAGATACATATCAATGATCGATTCCTGGTTTACTTAAAAATAGATATTTCTCATGATGTAGAGGGATAATAGCTATGAGCGTTGCGTGGGATTTATGCTAAATAAGCAGAGTTTATTTTACTGCAAAAACATTATATTTTAAACTAATTTGTAGTTTTTCATGTAAATCGGTAATTTTCTTAAAATGAAATTTTGGAATTTAAGTTCTGCACGTAATAACATTTTGATCAATGATTTTTTTTTCCAGTAAATTTATAATATTGCATGTTTCGGATCAAATAGGGTTAAATAACTTTTGTCTTCAATTTTCGTGTATAAATTCTAATATAAATAACTTTCTAATTATCGTTTAAAGTGTTCCAAATTATACCGAATATATATTTTCTTTCTTTCTTATTTTTTTTTTCATTTCAAATTTTTTTGCTGTGTTTGTTGGTGTAAGAGAAAAATTATGTTTCCTATCACTTTAAATTCTTAGGAATTGATTATTTTTGTGAAATTTCAGAATTTCTCTTTATTAAACGTGAAACATATTTAATAGTAAAAGGAAGACTCCTTAAAATGTGAAGCGAAGAAAGAGCAAATGGTTTTCTTAAATATTTTTTTTTATATTTTATTTCTGAAAACTATGATCTGTTAAAAATTTAAATTGTTTCCCCACAGATTCAACCTTGCTGTTGAGCAATTTTATATTTGGCAGAAAATATATATTTAGAAATTTTATCTATTTCCAGTATGGAATAGTTTCCTTAATTTTAGTTTTCGTTTTCTTTCACATTAACGTATTTGCTGGTAAAGATCTTGGAAATTTTGTTTACGAGTTGCTCTTCATGATATTAATAATTTTTATTCTTTATGGTATTTATTCGAAAAAAAAAATCAAAATCAAAGATTTCATATTTACAACAATTACAACATTGACTATATTTCATTAAAATGATCCATGCACCTTTTTTTTTTTACCTTAAATTACTTAATAATCTGCACAAAGAGTAAATTATCAGTTTTATCAAAAATTTCGAACTTAAATTTGCTTTGATTCACACAGAGACACAAAATGCTCGTTTCAGTGTTAAGATATCGAGGGTTTCCCATAGTTTTGAGGTTTGTCATATCTCGATCAAATATGTATAATGGTCAGGCACCACAAAGCAAAAGATTTCCCAAGTGGTTTTGATTGCACTCCACTTGTAGAAAGCAAGCAATTTTTTGCCCTTGGGGCAAGTGTCCAGTTTCCCCAAAGGCAGAAATGGTTGCCCAAATCCTAACCGTCGGAAAAACAAAATTCTAAGAATCCACCCCTCCTCATCCTTCTCTGTAGGATCTAAAATGAATGAAACATCCATGAACAAACACAATCTCGAAATTTACCTAAGGACAATCCCCTTTATTCGAGATTTTAAAATTGTTACTGGGCAGATACAGAATCTAAATCAGGATTCTGTGAGGTCCTTAAATGATAGCGGAAATTGTTTGAAACGTTATCTTATACCATTGATATGAAGTTCTTACTTTAAGCGTTTAGAAAGTGTCTCCTACTCTCCAGAACGTCACGGTGAAATATGTCTAGACTTGAATCATTTTGGAAGACTGTGTCACCATAAAATTCGGTTGCACATATAGTACCTGAATTTAACATTTAATCATAACCACATGATGTTTCCAAGTAGCCTGCGTTAAAAAACAGATGTATCATTAGTGAGTATAATTTTATCTGCATTTGGTTCAAGAAAATGAGGTCCAATCCTAATAGACTTTTCCCAAATAGACTTTTATGATCTTCATAAAGACGATAGGATAACTATAATTCTCTTATTATTGGAGGCACTGCTATATACTATAAATATAACTTTACATCATAGTAGAGTTGATGTTCTGAATTTACAGAACATACATGCTTTTGCAATAGAAATTATATTTAATAATTACCCCGTTATACAAGTGTTTTCTGCTTATATTCATAACAATCTTCTAAGGAATCACCAAGTTCCACAGCAGGATCTGCTTAAAATTCTTAATACTGATGAAAATGTTATGATTAATGGAGACCTGAAGGCTGAAAGTATAAAATGAGGAGCATCGCTAATTCAAATTGATTCTACCTCGAACCATAAAATAGGCCTATCTAACACAGGAAACTTTGCGGACTGCTTTGGAAACACATTTTAACGCAATTGATGCAATCGATGCCAGTTGAAATTCTCAAGTTATAAACTACTAAAACTTTCCCATTTCGCGTCGTGGGATGCGACTAATCCTCCTTAACTTCATTAAAGAAATCAAGAACATTTTGTTATAAATTATTGGAAATTACATTTTATTGAATTAAGTACATTTACACGAAATACAATTTACAAATTTTTCCTGCAGTTACAACATAATGCTGGGGCTAAATTATTAGCGAACAGAAGACACAGAGCAGTCAGTTTGTCTATAACAATACTTTTCTGCGTCACTTACATTAGGCTTTCTGCAGACAGACTGGCTGCTGTTATGTCGCATGTTCCGTGTGTCGCATTCCCTTCCTACTTCTAGTATTACACATCCGCACTCTTCAGTAAGTTTGCTGGTTAGGTATACAATATGTATCACTTAATAGCATGAGATGGTACGTGAGCGTTTTAAAACGAGCTTTATAATCGAACAATATTAAAAAAAAAAAATGTGTTAAAAGTAGAGTCAGGTAGAGAAATATTTCCATAGTAGTAGGCTATGATACGAATGACATATGGACAAATGTTCAGTATGATACCAGAGTTTTAAACTATTTCATTTTAGATAATTTAATTGCCATTTTATCTCTCTATACGAACTCTAATTTTAACAAAGTTCCAGATCTTTTCTCTACTAATTCGAGAATTTTCAATTCCTTTTAAATTTAAATAACTTCACTTTCAATTCCTCTATTAATGAAAATCTTTAAAATGCAAAAGGTCACTTGAGAGATATTCTCTTTGGGGTACTTGCGACAATCTCAAAACCATAATTTAAACATTCTCTGCTCCGTCTCTTCCAACAAATTCCAACCAAAATTCGTCTAAGAAACCGTGTTGGAAGGTATTTAAACAGTTCAGGAGACCAGGGACACAAAATGAACATCCGTACGCAGTGAGATTTCGAGAGAAATTAAACACTTTTCTTAAAACATATGAATAAAACACATTGCGTATTTCTCACCGCAGTGTGACTTTTCGATTGTAACCTCTTTATTTAAAAAATCTTCTAATCGTATGTCCCCCTTTAAGAGCGCCCTTTAGAATTATCGAAGTAACTCCCATAGAAAAGGTGGAAGTTGCAGCTCAAAAGTTTCGACAATTTAAATCAAATCATGCTGCAGATAACCTTAGGTTTTCTGCATACAAATATATTCAGAGAAACGTTACAAGATTTTTGGACCCCTCCACCTGTATCGACATGGATATATAACAAATCTAAAAGAATGACATTACAAATCTACATAATAGAAAAACGCTAGGATTTTATCTAATTTCAAAACTCAACCATTAAAACTTCCCCATTAAATTTATTTTCTATTCCAAAAGTCTCTTTAATTTTTCATGGAAAAATGCTATTTTCGTAAGACTTGGAATACTGCAGTCGCGTTTTTCAACCCTAAGCCTCATTGTAAAGATGAAAATTCACTAAATTATCGAGATATGTTATTCCTTTTGAGTTTGAAAAAGCCATTCGAATCCCTTTTTTGGAATCACTTGCATCAGATTCCATAGAAAGGGATATTTTACTACCGAGCAACAATTTTAGTCTCTTTCGGTGTGTTCCAGTTGACACAGTAACTGAGTTGGTTTACTATTGTTCCAAAATTCTCAATCCATGCGTATGCCTTTTAGATGTCATTTTTAAAGCTGACAAGATGGGCTTATTCGCAAGTTCATGCGAATTGGTATTTTTGACAAATTAGTCAAAATGATCTACTCGTATCTAGACTCTTAAAGGTTTAGAGTAAGAGTTAAAACGCAATTTAACTTCTTCCAAATAATCGTCAGTGTCTCTCATTATGAGAGTTTGCTGTTCTTCAGTATTTTGTTTTCAGTATTTGTTCTTCAGTATGACTTCAATGAATCCTAATTTTAACCCAAACTAATACAACGTTGTGATTCATGTGGGTCTTAGCTTTCCCTTTAATTTATTATTTGTATTAAAACTTGATTCCATTCAAAAAAATTAAATTTTAAAATCATGAATACCAGGAGTTAATATTCTCTAACTTTTATTCACAATATAGATGATCAAAGGGGAAAAATGATCTCCATCTATTTTTTATCGCGCGTTCTGCATCACTTCCCTCATATTTCTCAAAATTTCCGTATTGAATTCTCCATTTTTCTGCATCGAGTACCATATTTCAAACTTTCACTTTCAATTATAATCCAAATGAATTTTAAATACTATAACCCCTCATAAGTGAAAATGATTCCTAAATTTCGTTCTACCGGCTGTGATTTTTAGTGCCTTTCCCCTCTCTCTGTTTGCAAAGGTTTGATCATTGTGACGGTTTCACTTCGAGGACGGCCGTTCTCCTTTGCCCGGGATATTCTGCCACTGCCTTATGTTCCGAAGTTCCTATTATTTTAAAATTACTACCCCCTGTTTTTAAAAAGAAAAATTTAAGGAAGTTATGTAAAATTTAAGATATTTTTATAATTGATGAAGAGCAATACGTAACTAT
>BMAW01051422.1:36503-57553 GCA_019974015.1 Nephila pilipes | reverse complement strand
ATATAGGACCAAAGATTTTTATAAGAAATGATATATTGGACAAAAAATTGTGTCTCGAAGGTGTACTGTAATGCTTAATTGCTTATTTTACACAAAAGCAAAGACTGAAATTATTTATCCTCCTCACTCACATCGAAAAACAAATATTCGGCATTCGAAGATTCATTCAAAGACACATTTCAAGAATCTAATTTGAGAGAAGACCGAATGTTGAACCCTTTCCTTCATCAAGATTGTGTCAAGTGCGAAGCATTTGGACACCGCCATCTCGTTAAGAGGGCGTCTCTCTGCTACTGGACCCTAACGAGATGTCTCCGGTAGTCCAATTCATCACTCGATGCAGTTTCTTGAAATGCCAATTGAGGGCACAAGTAATGAATTCGCCTAATGGTGACGGACGCTATCGATTAGATCGCAGCATCGATATCGGTCCGACCATCGATTAAAAATGACATCTTGATTAAGCACGTTTCATCAAGCAGGGGCACAGAGGTCGTCACCAGTTTCCACCTCAGACAAAGGAAGCTCGACTCTGGTTGCAGCAATAAGCTCTCTCATGAAAGTCAGAGGAAATGAGTTTAAGTTATCAGCAAATGCTTTGGTACTCCAATCTCAAATGCGATGAGTGGCGAGATTGAAACACTGGGATGAGAACAGAGACAAGTTTCTAAGAAATATACAACGATTTGATTGTGAAGTTAAGCTCACGAATATAAGTTTCTCTTTCGAAGTTAAAAATTAGTCAATTGAATGAAACTTATTATTAAAATTTAAGCATTTGTTAAACATTCGAGACAAGTGTTTTATCTTATATTATATATTAACAGAAATCCAAAAAATGCCGAAAATAAGATCGAATAAAACATATTTTTAAGACACTAGGGAAGCTATTGTTTTCAGGTATTCAGCAAAAATATTTGCATACTCAAAGGAAAAAATACGCTAAATAGTATCACCTTTAAACAGATTACTGTGTCCGCGATTTCCACAATCTTATTTAGTAAGTAGAAAGTTAGATTCCTAGCTTTCTCAACAGACTACGTATTGCTTCTAACACAATGGAGTTGAATGCTCTCAACTGTCTATTTCTCTCCGACGCAAAGGTCAATTACATCCAATATTCTAGTAATTGTGACCCATAGTCAGATGTCGAGGTCAACAACTAATAAGCTAGCCACTCTTCTTAAGCATCCAAGGGCAGAACAAAACGAACTTTGCCTCAAGATCTTGCATGCATCACTTTCACTACATGAAGAGTCTTTAGTTGAGTCAAGACTAGAAAATGTGACATAAGACTACTGGAGGGTGACGACCGTGAACTTTTGAATCAAGGACAAGTGATGATACCTGTCCTGAGCTGAACAACTGAGCTGGACTCCATCCTTCTAACTTTTACGGAATCCCAACATGAGGACAGGGAGAAGCGACAGGTTTAACGTGTATCAGAACACCCCGCTACTTGGTGGAAATTAAGTAGAATTAGGTCTCGAACCCCGTTTCGACGGGAACAACACCACAGACTCAATGGCATGACCACTCGGCTGCCGTGACTTAGTGTATGTGTAAGCTTGTGTCACAGTTCATATCTATCACCGATAAAGATTTTAAACTCTCAAAAATAAATTTATAATGAAATATTAATTTTTAAAGTAAAACTTATATAAAAATAAGTATATTTTTTTTTTTACCTATTTCAACTGCTGCATTATCTTTTCACATGTAATTAAAAATCCTCAAGTGACAATAATAGCAATTCGACACTAAAATACGACTAAAATTCGTTGCAGTATCCATCGAATTTTGATTTGGCAGGAAATAACCGTACACACAATGACAATAAGAACTTCTCGTATAAACATCCTTTTTCGTCAGAAAATGTACCCTCGTATATATATATATACAGGGGTTGGACAAAAATATGGAAACACCTTTTAAAAAACATGTTTCTTTGCTTAATATGGTGTAGGAAACCCGTTGGCATCCAAAACAGCTTGCAGTCTTCTCGGAATGGATAAATACAGTTCCTGTATGTGTGCCAAGGGAATATTATACCATTCTTCCTGCAAAACGATGGCAAGTTCAGATAACGATGTTGGCGGTGGATAACGAGAATTCACTTTCCGTTCCAATGTAGACCACAAAGGTTCGATAATATTCAGGTCTGGTGACTGTGGTGGCCAGGGGAGAGGGGACAAATCCTCCTCTTGCTCAGAAAACCAGTCCTGGACAATGTGAGCTGTGTGAACTGGGGCTTTGTCGTCTTGGAAGACACCATCACCATCGGGGAACAAAGTTTGTACCATGGGATGAACTTGATCTGCCAAAATGTTCACATAAGTCTTGGCAGTCATGTGCCCTGACACAGTTATCATGGGGCCAGCAGAGAACCACGATATGGCTGCCCAAACCATAACAGAACCCCCGCCATGTTTCACTCTTGGCAACAAGCAGTCTGTATTATAGGCTTGAGATGGCGTTCTCCAGACGTAAACTCGGCCAGAAGTGGGAAACAATGTGAAAGAAGACTCGTCAGACCATATTACACGCTTCCACTGCCCTATAGTCCAGGCTTTATGACTTAAACACCACCTTTTCCTGTTACGGGCATTAGCATCACTGATGAGTGGCTTCTCAATTGCAGCACTGCCAGAAATTCCCTGTTTATGAAGCTCCCTTCTAATTGTTTTGGTACTCACAGGGTTCTGTAACACAACATTCATTTCTTCAGTAACTTTTGCAGCTGTAGTCTTCTTATTTTTCGTCACAATTGCCCTTAATGATCGTCTGTCACGATCACTCAGCACACACTTTCGTCCGCGCTGTGATTTAGCAGATGATGTTTTTTCGTTTTTCAAATATGCGGAATAAATCTTCGATACAGTACCTCTTGAAACACTAAACACCTCGGCTACCTTGCTTACGGAAGCACCTACCATACGTGCTCCAACAATTTGCCCACGTTCGAAGTCTGTTAACTCTGACATAATGCAATGACAACCTCACATAACAGTACTCCGACAACAACTGAACTGTTTAGCACATTTACGAAGTTGTATAGGTGGCGTTAGTAGTCAAAAACGCCAGCGCCACCTACATATTTCATTAAAATCAATCTTTCTTTTCAAACATGCATTTTACAAGGTGTTTCCATATTTTTGTCCACCCCCTGTATATTATAAGCAAACAACTGTGGGATAGAATTGGAAGAGTCAATGAAGTTCATATTAATAGAAAAATTTCCAATTTTGTAATTCAATAACCAGACCATCTCACATCCAAAAGAAATAACTAATGCAATAGCTTTATAACTTTCTTGTACTCCCAAATCTGAAAATTATTCTGAAAATAAAAAATAAGAGTTACTGCTGAAAAGAAAATAAATTTTTTATGAGACACAATTTCATTTATAATAGTCATTTTACTTTTAATAAACTTAAAGATGTTCTTTATCATGCTCATAAATCATCCCTAGGACCAGATAATATCTCATATAACCTTATTGAACATATGTAGGAGAATTCGTTAATCAATCGCTTAAAATTTTGTAATAGAATCTGGAGGAATCATACTTTTCCATATTCTTGGAAGTATGCGTTTGTTGGAAGTGCTAGAAAAAAAGGTGAACGTCAGACTCATGTTCGTTTTGATACAAGATTTAACTTTTTCACTATTCCAAAACGGCTATCAACGAAGAAGATTTACTGAGGATAATTAATAGCTTTGGAGACACAAATAAGAGATGCCTACCAACTTGTTTCTATTTTTTTCGACGTTGAGATGGCATATGATCAGACTTGGAGGTTTGGTATTCTCAGAGATTTATACAATTACAAATCAAGGGGTAAGCTGCCAATTTGAATTTAAAAGGTCTTGATGGATAGTTATTTTAATGTAAAAGTGGGCTCTACCTTATCAGATATTTTATTCAGGAAGAAGGAATGTCTTTCTCTCTCATTTGGAGTGTTTTAAGTGTCACACTTTTAATTATAAAATCGATTATACTATTTCAAACATCCCGTTAACTTTTAAACTTTTTATTTATATTGATGACTAGCAAATTTTATGCATGGCCAAGGTAATGAATTATATAGAAAGACAATTACAATATGTTATAAATAAAATTACAAATTGAGCAAATGAAAACGACTTCTTCTTCTCTTTAACAAAATTGTCTTTGTTCAGTTTTGTCGACAAAGGAGGCTTTATCCTTATCCTGAAAAGTATTGTAACAGTATTTTAATTAACGTTGTGGATGAAATCAAATTCTCGGGATTCAGTCCGACATGAAACTTATATTTCACTCTCACATTTTACAACTTCTCAAGCGATGTGAGAAATCTCCAAATGTTTAAAAAATTTTAGCTGATATATCATGGGGTTCAAATCGCCTTTGTTTACTGTGCATTTATCATGCTCTCATCCTTTCTGAATTAGATTATGGTTGTGTAGTGTAAGTTCAGCCAGAGAATCAGTTCTATGCAAACTGAAAATCATACATCATAATACTTTGTTCCGGATGGTTGGTTGGTTGGTTTTATTAACGTCACACTAGAAGCACAGAGCTCTTAATTTTGAACCTCGGTCAAGTCACGAACTTTGTTCCGGAACTTTCCGAACATCATCCATCAAAAGTTTATGCATTGGCAGTTTTGAATCCTTTTTAGACTTACGGAGTCAAATATTTTCCGTTCAATATAAATTTAGAATTCTTTCATCGACAAATTTTTTATGTTATTCTGACAAAAGTTTATTTGTAGATAGAATGCATCATGCAAAAGCTTTTCGAAACAATTTCCTCATTTTAAACTTATTTACACAGACGGTTCCAAGTCAACGAATAATCTTGGGGCCTCATTTTTAATTGACAATTCCCTTAATGGTTTTCAATTGCATTCGTCATGTACCATTTTTACCTCGGATATGTCTGCTATTTATGAGGCTTCAGATAGATTGTCAAGTCAACATGATGAGAGCTTTATCTTATTTACGGATTCTATGATCACATTACAATCCTTAAATCCCCCTCATAGTTCATCTTGCCCATTCATCACTCTTACATTAAAAAAGATTCATAAATTAAATGCGAATATATCCTTCTGATTTTCTGTGGGATACCATTCCATGTGGGTATTAAGGACATCGAAACAGTCGGTATTGCGTCTAAATCTGCAACCGGTACAGTTTCTCTTTCCAATTCATATTATGACATCAAAAAATACTTTAAATCAGCAATTCATAACCAATGGTAGGATCAATGTCAACTAGAAACAGAAAATAAACCATATCACATAAAACCTATAATTTCTCATTGGAATTAATTTTTATGCAGAAGACCAGACATCATTTGTCACGTCTACGGATTGAACATACGAGATGGATGCATAAGTACCTTTTTTTAGGAGAAACTTCTCCAATGTGTAAAGATTGTGTTTGTTCCCTGTCTGTGAGACATATTTTAATTGAATGCACTGTTTTTAACTTGGCTCGTATAAAACATTTTAAAATCTTTTACACTTTCTTTAATAGATTTGTTGGGGAAAATCCCTAACCAAATTTATATCACTTTTTATATGACATTTGATTTACCACATGAATTTAATTTAAATAAACTTAATTTTTGTTTTCATATAATGCTTTAATTTATTTTATTACAAAAATATTATAACTTGACTTTGTGTTTGGCACAATATATCCCTAGAGGTTTTTTAGAGGGCACATTATATCCGTACACACACACACACACACACACACACACACACACACACACACACACACACACACACACACACACGCACACACACACACACACTTTTTTTTTACACACACACACACACACACACACACACACACACACACACACACACAAAGTAAATAAATAATTTCCCTGATTTCATGGAGTGGTTTCTAGGCCTGTAATGGGGTGCGACAGGGGTAGAGGCCACTTTGATGCGCAAGATCATGCCTTTTTCAAACATCGTTATTTGTCAGAAATCTTATAAATCTAAGCTGTAAAATGTGAGTATTGCCGGATAATCAAGTTAAGTATAAGAAAATTAAAGTTAGCCCAAACTTAAGAAAATATATAAAATCAAACGGAATAAAAGCAAATAATTTCTCGTGAAAATGAGATAGGAATAATGAATTTCACGTTGACAATTTTTATGTTGCAAGATGAGAAAAAGCAATTTTTGAGTAGATCAAAGAATTTTTTTGCAATTTGGGTGCAGACGTGCTGGAAATGCACCACAGTGACTGTTGCATTGGATGATTATTATTAATGTTTGAAGACTTTATATGCAAGTCCTCGAGTTACTTATTGATCATAATCTGGAAGATCTATGGTTCCAACAAAACGGTGCCACATCGCATACCCCAAGAAATTCCTTCAAAATTTTCCGAGATATATTACCGAGTCATCTTGTTTCACTGCGAGGTGATATTGGATAGCATCCATGTTCAATGGATTTGACCCCACGCAATTTTTTATTTGTGGTGGTGCCTAAAATCATGAGTGCAATATCGGCCAGCAACATTTAGTAACCGGTTAAGAACTCCAATAGACATAATTATATGGTGCACTTTCAAGAGAGACTTCATAACCTTTTTACCATTACTGCAACCATCACTGATATATTTTTGAAAATATGTTGAGAGTTGAAGAGATAGAATTTTACCTTGCAATATTGATTTTATACTAGGGATTTCCACCGATCACGGTGTTAACTCACATGGAACATGAATTTCCCTGACGCCTCTCAGTCTAGCAGGGATTATTTCTGACACATTTATGATTACGTGAAAGCTTTTATATGGCTTTATATGAGAATTACTTCCTATCCCTCATCTTAATTCAAATTTCTATCGAAGTAACATAATTTAGTACTATAATTAATTTATGAGACATAAGAATTATCTGAAAAATAAATTCCGAGATATAGTTCCTTCACAACTTAACATACAAAGGTTGAAATGGTTCGTTACCAATAATAATGCTTTTGAAATAAAAGTCATTAGGATCACAAAGGACAAATATCTAAAATTATTTTCATATTCTAGAAATAAACAAAAAAAATACTTAAAGCAATTAGATTACAATTCTGATTGCAAAAATGTATGTCAATTAATGATTAAATACGAAAAAAACATCTAATACTTTAAACAATTCTTATAAATCTTGTAACAAAATTTTGCCCTTAAAAATATATAACAGTGAGCTTGATAAGATTCAAAAAATATTTTTTCTTCAAAAATAACATAACTTCTCTACAATTACAAATTTGAGTTAATACGCTTTCCTTACCTAAGTACTTGTAAGTACAGGACTGTTCATTATGTTATACATTTTTTGTAACTTAATTATTAGAATAAAAACTTCAAATATAAATCATTTCATTAAATATTTTTTTCCATTGAATTAAATTGCTTTTTAAAATAAAGACGATTGTAGTTACTATAAAATATCTGAAATTATTGATTATAAAATAATTCTCAAAATGGTTCAATTTTTTTTATGATAGATAAATAATTAATGAGCTTATAGTATATTTTGAGTATTTTTCTTTAAAATAATTGTAAGTAAAGCGCTGCAATAATTGAGAACATAAAAATAAAGTCTTTGACTTTCGTAAATTACACTTTGTTTCAGTACTTTATTTGAACAGTTAAATATAAAAATATAATAAAACACCAAATACCTAAGTGAGGTATGAAAAAAAAAAAAAAAAAACTGAAACTGGCTTTGGGTTCATTTCATTCTAACATGTGATAATGTTTTTGAAAAGATTTACTCTAGTTATAAGTAAATAAAATGACTTCCCTTTTGGATATGAGCTTATTCGACGAATCTTTATCTTAGACGAATCTTTATTCGACGAATCTTATCCATCAACTTTCTTCTCCATAATATTGGTTCAATGCAATGAAGATTAATTAGCGAAAAGTAAAGCGTACTTCCAAGCCCTAGGCTTCACAGAAGCAATTATTATCAAAAAAGAAAATCCCCTCTTCTAATTCGAAATGCACTTTTACTTTTGCAAGCAAAACATTTCAAATAACAAAAGCGTTGTCAATGTTAACAACAAGGAGAATAAAAGTCGATTTTTCTATAAAAATCAATTACTAAATTAAATATTAAAATAAGAAAAATGATAAATTAGTTAAGAAAATGAATACTAAAATAAGAGTAGACAATAAAATATTAAATCAAATACATCATATCGATGCGACAGCTAACTAAATGTAATTATTATAATAGTAATTATTAAAATGTCAATTTTTGAATCTAATATTCTGTATCTTTTATTTTATGCCCACTCATTTTTGTTGACGCCCTTTTTTCAAAATAAACAGCCTATCAGCATATGTGGAAAATTTATATTCTCAGCATTGTTTCAACGAAAGAGATAAATTAATAGAACATTCAATAAAAGCTCACAATCGATTTATAATTCATAATTATTGCGTGTTTCGTAAATATCCATTGGTTTTGGTATTTCCAAAAGAAATTGCCGAAACATAAGAATGAAGAATATTGGGATTCTCTAAGTCCTCATGTTAACGAGTGTGAATATGGAGAGTAGGATGATACCCTATGAATTGAAATCATTCATAAATACAGAGTTTATTAACTGTGTTAAGTTCATGATCTTTAAACTGAGCAGGAAACGATAATCAAAGTACATGTCATTCCTATTTGCATAAATATTTCTTATTTGAATTAGAACTGAAGCCTTCTATAAATATCACATATAAAAAAGCTGGAATTTTTTTTTATTAAAAAAAAAACAAACTTTTCTTGTATGAAGTACTTCCCAACGAAGTACTAATTTAAAAATTCCTTAATATATAATTTAAATTTAAAATAATATATAAATATGTTATAATTTAAAACCAAAGCTTTGGCTTTTAAAAAGTCAAAACTCAAAATTTCTGTTACCATGAAAAACAGTTGAGATATTTATAGTATTGAATATATGAAACACTTCCCTTCAGAAATTATTTGAAACACTTTTTTTTTTTAAAGAAAAAGTCTATTGAAAAAACATTTTAGAAACTCATGAAAAAAAACTATTGAAAAAAAAGGGAGCCAGAAATATCCATTTACATCTTACAAAAGTTAACAATAAGAAAATAGAAGCTAATAATCTAAAGTGAAAATAAATCTGTGAAACGAAGATAAAATTGGGAAATGAAGACCGCTCGCTTTGGGAAATCGACACAGCGAATATATCCTTTCGTTTTCTTTCACCTCTCACATTCTTCTCTTATTAAGGTGATATTTTTATCTTTCCATTGCAGAGTTTTTGAGATTTTAATATAGTCTTTACCATGAAATTCACTTTTCCAAGTATTACTAGAATACTCCACCTTTCTTTTTGAAATGAAACAAAATGGTTTCATGCTCAGTTATTTTATGAAAAGGTCAAATGATCAAATATGCATTTTTTATTTCGCTATAATTTCGCTTCTTTGAAAGCAGTTTCTAAAAATTTATGTGCCCAAGAATTTGTTTTGAAATTACAATGATAAAAAAATATCCATTAAAAAGTATTGACGCAAACATTTCTCGGTAAAAATATTCACATGATCATGAATAGAGTGATTATTTTTAGAAAATTTATTACTTGCATATTTCGTTTATTAGTATTGTATAAAAAACTGTCTTAACATGTTTTGTTAAGATATTACACTTACAATCATGTTAATATATATTGTTAATGTATATATATATATATATATATATGTACTATGGTTGTGGATGGTGCTCTAGCAGTGATAGGTAAAAAAAGGGGGGGGGTTGTAAAATCAATAGAAGATGATGTATTTCTATTAAAACTCTCGTTTGATATAATATAATTACATAATACATCAAAAACGTTTATTAGAAAAATCTTTAAAAAGGAACCATGTTATATAAATCGTTGTCAAAACAATTAGAAATTCATAAATGATTAAGTTTAAATTACTTAAATATGTTAATTTTATATTTTAATTTTTTTTCTTTTGCTCATGGGCTATTATTAGTATCTTAAAGTCAGATTTACTGTTATGTTGACCCCAAAAACTCGTCTTCTTCCAATGCGACCTAGCGAAGTAAATAGGTTGGGCTCTCTTTTGTTCAGGATTGCTGTTTCAAAGGGTTTCTGGAGAGAGGTGTGTTTGCAAGAAGACCTGTTGTTAACGTCCCTCTCACTCTTGTGTAACAGTAAATCTGCCTCCAGTGCACTCCTTAGCAGGGTACGAAGCACATAGACAATGGAGCAAGGATCAATGGGTTGATTGCTTATTAACTTCGTACTTAGAAGCAACATGAGTTTTGTTGACGACGGACCTCGTAATTTTTAACCTCGATCAAGTGATGAGGACTGCACATGAGTTGGCATTCCCTATCTAAACTTCTACACCATGAAAAAGGCGGGAAATGGGACTTTGACCAGATTTAACTTGTATCAACCCAACTACATCACGTGTCATCAGTGTTATCAAAACTGGACTGAAACAACTGTAGTTGCCAGCTCACGATTATGATTACTAGGATACCGCAGCTCAGAGATCCCTTTACCCTTCTAAACACTCAGCCTAACCCCTGATTCGTGACATACCTTTATCTGGAAAGAAGCAGGAACTCTCTGTACGTCCTCCAATATTAGATAAAGAAAATAATATAGTTGCGTATTTTTAATGGTTGGGTAAAGGTAACTTGTTGGAAGGCCACACATACCTCCATATCTTTGATAGAAAACTTTGTGACTGCTGTGAAGAATAGTAAATGATATCTTGGAACCTTATGTTCGCTTTTTCTGGGATGCAGCTTAATTTAATTTAATTTAATTTTATGGGCTACAACGCTCTTCCACATTGAGCTCCTTTGTTTGACGTATTTCCGGAAAGTGAGGATATTTGACAGATGAATTGGCCAATCAGATCTGAGGATCTAAAGAATATCGAACATATTTGGCATGCTCTAGGATAGGTAAGTTTAGCTTGTTTGACCTTCCAAGAACCATCCAATGACAGAAAAGAGAGTTGATGAAGGATTGAAATCGAATGCCATTAGGATTTACTGACTCTCGTTTCCAGCAGGAATTCATACATTGAAAGTTGTATAATTGTAAGAAGAATGATACTTCCTTTTAACTCTATTTTTTGTTCCATCCTGTAATCTCTCTTTTAGAATTTTCAGCGCTGATGAACCATGATTATGATCGTTGCGTGTACCACAACTGTTGTATCACATCAACTTATACGTAAGTACATCATTTCATTGAACTCAATCCAGTACTTAACCAGATAGTCAACCAATATTGTAAATTCTCTTAATTTTGAACACTAGCGTAAGAACAAAGATTGTAATATTAATTCAATATAAAAAAGATGGAGAAATAGACATACATTTTCTTATTCGCAATAAGGTTTTTAAAAAATTATAAGAGGGAATATAGATACTAGGAACAGAAGAAAAATTGAAGAAAAAAATAATCTCGAGAGAAACAAAAAGAGACGTGCTGTAATACTGAACATAAATAGAATAGATATTTTCTCTCAATATTATAAGTTAATAATTGTTCGCAGTCAATTCTATAAAAATTAATCATGAGGAATGAAATTTTTATGCAGAGTGTATATCGATTAAAATCTTCCCTAGTGAACAAAATTATGAAAATAAAATGCTATAAGAAAGTTGTTTTTTATTTCTGGTTACACGAATCCTAAAATCGCTACATCTGAAGTATTGGCTTTATCCTAAGGGATAACGACTTAAAAATGAAAAACTCAAAAAAAAGAAAAAAAGTTTTTTTTATTCTCCCACCTTCTAAGTGAATGTTCAACTCTAGGGGAGAAAAAGGATATACGTAAAATTCCGTCCTTTTTTTAAGTAACGGTTTCTAACGTTGAAAAAAATTATTTCGCTTTTATACTTTACATAAAAAAGAAATCATTCATTAAAAATTAATTTATTGAAGAATTCATTTCTTACGAGAAAAGAGCCTCATACTTGAAATGAAAGTGAGAAAGAAAATCTTTATTTGGTAGAGTTTTTAAGGTGCAATCTTATATCTTAAGATTCAATAATGACCTTTATGTTTTACTTTTTTTAAATAAAGAATGGATATTTGAGTACAAGACAATTTTTAAAAGTATATAACTAAATAGATAATTATTGGATCAGTGTTAAGCAATTAAGCTCACATTTGACTTTTCTTGTTACTTATTGAAAGAAAATAATATAAGAAGCCTTTATATCTACCCTTAGTTTTTGCCGACACATAGAGTTATTCTATTTATTAATTTTATTAAAATAATAGACGTGAGTATATTAAGTTAAATAAAGAATGTCAATAAGAATAGCAATAGATCTGTCTTCTAAAATCATAAAAATGAATATTAATTTGAATTTTCGAGATAAAGTATTTCTTGAATTTTCAAGTTAATTTTTTTCTTTTTTTAATTTTTAAATTAGATGCAAACTTATGTTATCATAGCTATTAATCTTTATAAACTCAATAAAGTTACACTAAATCTATTCCAATAGGTGAATTTTTTTCTTTTTGTGTTATTACTACATGTAAGAGTAGGTTTAATGTATATTGTAATGTAATGTCGGTTTAATATATATGTAGGTTTAATGCATTCGAGAGTTTATTTTTTTTCATTAGGAAGCTCTTTTTTGAATTCTAAGCACTTTCTTTGATTCAGAAAGCACAAAATTTTGAAATTTCAGTTTTTGTTCAATTTTCTGAAAATTCTTGAGAAAAATTATTTAATATGAGTTTATATACTATACAAGCACGTAAAAGTATTTATAAATATTATTTATTTATTTTATTTATAACATATAAACAAATTTTTGGTAAATTTGAATTGTGTGTGTTCTTTGAGATTTAAAATGTTAAACAAAGATTTTATAAAATTCATAAAATTTTTAGCTTTAAAATAATTTCATGGGTTTTAAAATTACAACAAAAATAGAAGCGAAAATTTTTTTGAACTATGATGTGCGATTTAGTGCTTAATATACTTTCCAAATATTTTTTTTTTCAGTTGAAAAAGTATTAAATAAATCATAAAAATAATAAAAACTCAAGTTTTAATCTCTTTATTTTACAAGAAGTATGACTCTTATCTCTTTATATTTCACGATTTTGAAATGTAGATGATTTCAGTTAAAATATAAACCTAAGCTTTATTTTGAACACACACACACACACACACACACACACACACACACTATTTCGAATTTAATGAATACCGTAAAAATGACGAACTATTAAAAATTATTACTTCATGATTATTTATCTAGTCATGTTTATTAGTTACCTTATTTGAAGGAATAATTGTGAAACATTATAAACATTTTATAAAAAACATAACATAATTAAACGTAATTGATAAATATTGTGAATCATGAAGGAAATTTAAGTTTGAAAGGCAGGAAAAGTGATATTCGACTGAAGAAGTTTATAAAATAAGAAAACAATGAAAAAAGAATGATAATCACTTTTATTATCCAAAGAAAAGTTTGATAGAAAACCAGGATAAAGAGGAGTTAATGCTTTAGTGAAAAACAAATGAAATAAAATGGTGAGGCAGCATTTTAATAAGTTGTGTGCTCACTTCTGACAGCCAGGTACGTTACACAATGATTTCCCAAACTTTTTATGACATAACAGATAATTTAAGGACTCAGATAGTTCCATACATCATGAAGAGATTTTTTCAGGGCTAGAATGGAGTTTGGTGGTTATGAAAGGGTTGTAAATAGTCTCCTGAGCATATCCCCTATAAGCTGGATAGGATTCAGATGAGTAAGTAGTCCACCGTCTATGTTGGATTTCGTTTCAAGAATGTTTTTGATTAGGCTCACAAGGTGGCAAGACGTGTTATCATACATTAATACGAAGTCAGGACCGATAGTATTTCAAACAGGTGAACATAGAGTTCAAGAGCATCATATCTTATTGTGGCGACTACTGATCACCACCAGCCTATTCTAACACTATGAGGGCGAGATGGCTATTCTTGCAAAGCAAGCCAAATGAAACTGCTTGACAAAGTGAACTAATCCTTCTGCTATCACTATTTACTCCTTCTGCTATCACTATTTAATCCTTCTGCTATCACTTTCATTTTCCAATTGATAAATGAATAGATCTAATTTCATTTCAAATGAACTGACACTATTTACTAAGCTAGAAAATATAATTTGTTCTTGCCTTGTAGCTTTAAATTTGGATCATTGAGATGGCTGCTAATATCACTGTAATGTACTCATTTACACAGGGCAATGATTCAGAAGCCTCTGCTAAGCGGTGCTAGCAATATTTCCTTCGAGGAGGAAGAAAGAGTTTATTGCGAGGCAATTGAAGATTCGGTAGCATGGAAATAGTAACTGTAGGCCTCCCTGGGAATGCTACAAGCCGTTTTGTTTTAAAATAACGTGTTTGTAACATTTTAACTGTGGTGATTAATTTCACTGTATCTTCGAACCATAAGCGAACTTCTGTCAAGATGCAGTGAATTTTGAGTCCTATTGGGATTAAGCGAATTTTGTGAAAGTTGTGATACTGCTGCTTTGCGAATCGCAATGAGTTTCCTAGCAAAAGGAAGAAAAGAGGACTTGCAATTCATCTCTCGAGAAATGAGAATCAAGAATGTTTCAGAGAGGACAATAGCGGCACTGAAGGATGCTATTTTGAAACTGAAGCATATGAGGAAGAGTTTGTTAAAGAATTACTTTGTATGCAAATAGAAAGAAGAAAAACAACTAGAGGAAAAGAAAGGACAAGATGAAATATGTTCGTTGATTCAATTAAAGCTAGGGAAAAGAGAATATAAGAATGACAAGGTCTTCCAATTGCCGAGATTCATTCTCCTCAATAAGTCTCTTAACAATCGGCCATGACGTAGCAATTTCGTCTGCTTTTCTTTCAATATCGCTATTAAGAAAATGGTGTGCAATTATTTGGAGACAAGCTTTACATTTTCTTCTACATCGGAAAAAGGTTTTTTTCCCGCCAAATCTAAAGTTATTTCATGTCTAACTTCCATCAATGCTATGTCTTCACAACTTATTTTAACAAATATATTTTGTCTTCATTTGATTTCTCACTTTCTCTTAGTCACGTATTTTTTTTGAAACTCAAACTCAAGAACAAAATTCAATTCTTGTTTTATACAAGTCTTATGCTGTATTTTATAGTGTCTGTTAAGATCATGTCATGTATAACATGAAACAGTACTTTCACAAACAACGCAAAAATGGTTTTCTTGATGAATTTGCTATGAATAACAATTCATTTCCCCTTGTTCATTAAATTCAAGCCAACTTTCACTTTCTAAGCTTCTTTGGACCATTTAATTTGCACTGTGATGGATAAAAGAAATTTAAAAAATAAAGAAAATTATAAAACTCCAATAAAAGTTGAAAAAAAAAACATATCAGAGTTACGTACATTGTATAACAGAAAATAAAACATATAAAATGCTCTCACAGAATCTTTGCTTCAAAACTAGACACCGAGAGGGCTCACACAGAACTGACTGAAGTGCCATTTGTAATCATCTAATGCACCACGGTTTGGCCACACCTGATCTAAGCCATTTAAGTTAATGTAATTATTGAAGTAGGGATGGTTAAATCCATGGAATCAGTTTTTAAAAAATTTCTCAGTCCAAAGTTTGAGACAGTATTTGAATTACATTATCTAGAACTTTGAGTTTCTCTTAGTTATTTTCTCTTGAAATTTGCTTTATACTTCTTGGTAAAGTTATATCTTTTTTACTTAATTTTTTTAAGTACATATTTTATTTTCCTTTTGAATTTAAATTTTCAGGTTTAATTTGTATTCTTGTTTTTATGTTATATTTAACTTAAATTTTTTTATGGGTTTTCTTAACATTATAATACAGATTGATTATAAGAAAAGTTTCATTTTCAAAAGGCTGTAAAAAAGAGCCCCTTGTCAGAATGACCTCATATTTTATCTGAGTATATTTGAAGCAACAGAATTTGTTTCGCTAAAGATGGAAATGGGATTTGCCTGTTTTTAAAATGTTCCATGGCAAAGCTGCGTAAAATTCCATACGAGAATGAAATTTCTGGGCAAAAGTTTCTCAATTTGGTGAGTCAGCAGAAACCACCTACTAAAAACATGGGTAATTTTGAATGCATAGAATTGCAAAATGTTTCGTAACATTTCATGGATAGTGCTGTTAGACATGTCTAAGATTCGGGCAATTGCCCGAACACTGCACGTTCCCAAAAGAATTGCTTGAAGCTTTCTCCAACGTAGTAGCCACATCCACCAATGCCGTCGAAGCAATTAATTTCCTCCTTTTCTCACATTTCCTGTCAAACGAACCCGTCTCTTCGAATTTATCAATAATTTTCTTCTGACTGAGTGCAGTCACCGGACCAGAGACGCTTTTTAAACCCTTTAATTTCCAGAATTTATCCAATGCAATTGCTGTGCAATCGCTGTTCTTGTAAAAAGGCTTCTCAAGCAGAGCCTGATCCTTCGATAAAAGAATCGTGATTCTCTTCTCAGACGTAGAATCACAGGGACTGCAAGTTTTCCGCCTTTTTTTTTTATCACTCTCATAATGTGCGGTGCGCAAGACACATCTTTTAATTAATACCTTGAAACTCATATATATTTTACAATAATTGATTTTTACCCTCTGATGACTAGTACAGAGCCATCTATCAGTCCACTTTTGAACTATTCTTTTTTATTCGCAAAACTTGCTTCATACATGCTCAGATGAAATATCAGGTCATTCTGACCAGTGGTATTTTTTCGCAGTCTTTTGGAAGTGCAACTTAAATTCTAATCATCTAGCACTTCGTTTGTTTTCAAGTTTAGACAACATATTTAACTTGAAAGGTTTGTGGTTATTCACGTGATTTTTTTCTATTTGTTTAGTTATTTTTTTAATTCTTGCAAATTAATAAATGGTATTTTTTAATTTTAGTTTTTTTATTAGTTATAATTTGTACTTAATCATGATTTTATTTGCATGTTATAATTATGTTTAGTTAACATTAATAATCACACACACACACACACACACACACATATATACATACACATAACTATATGCACTTTTATTGCTAACTGATGAAGCAGCATTTGGAATTATCCTATTTATTTTCTAGCAGTTGAATAATGCTACATCCAGAGTTTCTATTTACAAAGACATTTCTATTTAGGGAACTAGATTTTCAGATACTGTTGATGGCAGTCAACCTTTGTATCATTACTTCGATGAGCGTTGAACACGATCGGAAGTTCGGAGTAGGACATTTTTCTGTTCATATCAAGAGTGAAGCTACGATCCAGCGCTGCTGAGGGTAGAGCAATGACGGTCTAAAAGTGGAAGAGAGAGCGAAGAAGGGAGAGCTGAGAGAAGAGGGCAGAGAACGAGGTGCTCTGCGTCTTTCTTTTAATATAGAGGGCGCTGCGTGAGCGAACTCATGATGCCGCCGATTAGTGGCCCCATCTATCGAGCAAATGAGGCATTAGTTTTACAATATTATTGAAATGCATTAATAAATTGATAATTAGCTGGAATATCCTCCACACACACACACACACACACACACACACACACACACACACACACATATATATGCAGGAAGTGTTAATTATAAAACAAAAGGAAAGCGTTAGCTTTAAAAAAGAAAGCGTTTTTACCTTAGGAAAGAGGATTTTCTCGAATTTTTTCTAATTTAGCACTTAATTAGGGCTCCTGAAGGGAACACTTAAAATACTAGAAGTTATTAATTAAACAAAGGTGCGCTTGAATCAGAAGTGAAAGTATAATTAGTTACAAACCTGAAGGATTGGTGGCAAAAAAATTGACTTTAAATGAGAAGATAAATAGAATTTATTGCAATTTCTTACCCTCGCGTGACTTATACAGCTGGGCCAGGATTATTGTCAACTCAACTTATGAATTTGTAAAATTTTGATCGTTTTTCTCTGATTGTTTTTTATGTCGTGAAGGTGTCGTTGAAGAAAATATTTTTCGATGCAAATATTTCAAGTATCAAAAGAATTTCAAATATATTAGATACAACATGAATCAATAACATAAAATCCATAACTATTAGAGAAAATGTAAATATGTTGACAAATCATCATTGTATTGTAAAATTTTAATTTCTCAACATAATTAAATGATGGCGATTGTTCTACGTACTTTGGAAAATAATGTCGACACAAGTTAGTTCGTCTAACTTTTTTGTTAAGATTTTTTTTTCTTTTTCACACCAATAGAAGAAAAATAGTTATTGAAATGTTCTTGTTATATACAAAAGTACGTTAAATGTAAAATAGTGTAAAGATATTAATGTGATTCTGAAAAATAGGACTACTTCAAAAATATGAAATTATGGAAACGGGAATATATATGTATCAAATAGAAAAAAAAAGATAACTGTTGGCAATAAAATTATTTTGTGTTGCTAATATTCTTTATTTTACATTGCTGACAGATTGCAATATCTTTTATTGAAGCCTATTGCTTATGAAACAGCATTAGTCAACAAATCAGGACCAAAGAGTGTTTAAATATTGAATTTTGTTTCACGTTCTCTGTTTAGAGACAATGTATAAGGCAAATGGCAATAAAATAAAACATTATGTCAGCAATGCTAGAAATCAAACTCATTATTGAATTACATTTTGAACAATACCGCAGAACTATTGTAAGAATCAATTCTCCATGGGGATTAATTTTAAATGGGTGGATTCTTAAAATGAGTAAAAATTGCGATAGCAGGAGATGAATATTTGTGTTTTAATTATTATTCATACATGACTTAATTTAAATTCAGCAGGATAATGGAAGCATCAATATAAATATGCACAATTCGAAAAGCTTTTTTGCCAAAAAAGGCTTATTTATTGAATAAGGTATTCAGGACGTCAATTAATTCTTTTGTACGAGCCAGAACAATATGATCTCACTTTTCTAAAAATAAGGATAAAAATTTTTTCTAACGCAACAAGTTCACCTGGATTTAATTTTTCTTTCAATAATACGAGCATCATATCTAATTTCCTCATTATTATGAATTTTTTTTGAAAATCTAATTTACGCTCTCCAACAACGGGTTTGTAATATTTATTCTGACCCATAGGTAATTGATATGATAAGAGGACAAACAAGTATGCTGGTTGGATATTTAGTTAATGAATGTGGAATTAAATTAGTTCATTAATTACTTGCTCTAATAATTTCTCTTCTAAGGAATTTTAGTTGAAGAATTTAAACTACATTAAAATCGTGTTAACTATTATATAATTAACACATTAAATTTTACCATTAGTTTGAGGGCTATGAGTAGACGTTTATGCACTTTTGATATTATATAGTTTCTAAGAAAGTTTCAAAAATTTTACCTCTGTAGATTTGAAGCACAGGAACAAAAGCACACATTTTCTCTTGAAGAGCAAATATGAAATTAATTGCAAAGCTTTTTTCTCTCTTGAGAATCATTTGATCAATTATTAAATCCATTTGGGTATTTTCTTTAAATGCTAAGCTGGCGGCTTTGTCTAACATCTTGATGATGTTACGTTGCAGGATTAAATGCATTCCTTTTTAGATGTTTTTAATCACGGTGTTAATTAAGAGATGTTGGAGCGCTTAATGAATTGTTATTGTTTAACTCCCTACGAAAGCACAACTCACAGAGTTCCTCGTTTGACTATGGTAGCAAACGTCAAATGTAGATAACAAAGCTTCAGATGGAGGACAAAAGTTGCTGTGCCTTAGAAATGAGATTACCCGAAATTTTACTTATCAGCTGCTAATTGGGAAGTTAACAGATAATATAATATAAAGATGAGAAAAAAGGGACAAGTGGTTCCTAAGCGAAAGTTAGAGTAATTTTAAACTTGAAAAGGGATGCATTTAAAAATAATTTAATTTTAAAAGAGAGGATAAATTGTATTATCTTACACACAAACACAAACACAGTTTATTGAATTCTTTTCATTCTCTTCTTAAATCAATCATTTTTTACATTCATGACTATTAGTACACTTTGTAATGTAAATACGTTTCAGTGATGGTAAGAAATCAATAAGAAATGAGACCAATAAGAAAATTGTACCTAGCACAAAAAAAGTTTAGCTGTTTAGGAAGAATTCGTAATATGTTGTCAGATTTGTGATAAAATTGGAAAAAAAAAACCGGACGTTGTTTAAAAAAAAATGTAAAGCCCTGTTGCTTTTTTTTTTTTTATCAACAATGTAGAGTGCTTGCAAAAGAAAAAAAAATAATGATAAAGTATTTTATTCCTTTTTATTTTCAAGACTTAGTTCAAAGAAAATTTCAAAACTCGTAAGCGATTAAAATGAACTGTAAAAATCTTGCTTGGGTTTTTTTGCTCGAAATATATATAATAAAGATTAGAAGTCTATTTTTTTTTCATTAGAAATTTGTAATAAGAATCTTTTCTGTGTATAAAGATGACAGTTTTAACCCATAAAAAGACCCTCAATTTCATGTTAAATTAATATTGTTTTTTTGGAGTTATTTCTTTGAAAGTTCCAGATTTTTTTTAATACTTAGATTGCGATGTATATATTTACAAACCGAGACTTTTTATTGAATACCTATTATACTTATCAATATATGATAAGGGAATAAAATTACATGTTATGCTTAAATACATTAAAATGGAAACATATCATTGATTGGGGGAATAATTAGTTCTTTATTAAAAATTCTGTGTTAAAGTAAGATTTTAATTGTAACATTGTTATCACAAATTGGAATACCATTTTAATCTTTAAGTTTACTAAATCATTTTAGAAACAAACATTTTTTTTTTTTTGAACTTTAATTTTCAAAAATAATATCTAAAACCACCAAAATTGCATCTGAATAACATGCTGATCGCGATTGGAAGACGATATAATTATAGTTTCGTGAAAATTTATTTTAATAATTGCTATGCATGAAAAGTGTTTCAATTGATTTTGAACGAAAGGAAAAGTTTTCTGCGAAGCTCTAAGAGCTTCATTCAATCTTCT
>BMAW01051422.1:22500-31164 GCA_019974015.1 Nephila pilipes | reverse complement strand
AAAAAAATTCTATTTATATTCAAGCAAAAGTAACCAATTCAATCTAAAGCTCTTTGTCAAAGAAATTATACCTAACAAAATTTAAAGAATATGTGTAAAAGAATTTATGTAAAAAAGAATTTGAAGAATCTGCCACACTAACTTTCTTTAAATTTCTTTTGGGGATAAACAGTTTGGGATTTACTGTAAATTATAAAATAATTTAACTGTGCTCAATAAATCATTTTTTAAAGGTCTTCCTGAAAATTTTCTTTTATTTTACATTTAAATTATTAAGTGTGACCTTATTACATTACTTCATTAATAGTTATCAGTCTTAAAATTTATAACATGCTTCGTTCAAATATTCCTAACTATAATTAGCATCATACTTCATAATTTTGACCTATGAACCGAGTTAATGAGGAAGATCTGATATCTCATTTACAATTTTCCTCCTTACACTGAAGATGATCTATGAAGTGAAACAGATTTAATAAATATCAGCTTTCATTACCTAACACGGCAAACTGTAATTAGACTGTGACAAAATATTTAGTTAATAAGTCACAAAATTCTATCAAATACCAAAGGCATTTAAAGAATAACGTTATTGATTTTTGATGTCTTGCTATTCACAGTTTCTTGGATGAAATACATTTAGAGATTACGGAGTTAATGAGGAAGATTACATATAGAAGGGAATATTTAAGATAATAATAATGTAAGTTGAAAAAATAATTTATGTTTTAATTGCTTTGTATTTTTAATAAATGCCACATTTTGTTAGACTAAATAATTTTATAAACTGACATAATAAAGAAAGAAAATTGACTTCTTAGGCAGCAGAACGTTTTCGGAGGAAACAAAGAACCCAATTCACAACCTTTTATTTGAATATCTTGTTTGCTTCACACTTCACGTCCCATTAATTCATCAGATTGTAGTGTGACAGGATTATTCCTATGCTCTATCAATCTTGAGGAGGGAACAAGACATGTATAAGTGATTATTCAGTCTGCAAACACGTTAAAATATGATTTAGAGAAATGAAATGGTCCAATATTGATTAAGATAAATGATGGTCATGATAGTTAATTTGACCTTGAATACATGTTGAAGTACGAAATGTGAAACATTTGTAAATTCGAACAGGAGAAATATTTCCTTATTTTTATAACCAAGACATTGAATATTAAGAAATGCGTCTTTTCATACATCATATTTCAATGTAGAGAACTCTTCATTAGTTCGTCAATATTTATTTACTTTTTGATAATTGTGGTAGTTGTCAAGTTATTTTTTCATTTAATTTACTTACTTTCCAAATTTTCTATAGTTTATAAAGGTTTTCTTTTATAGTTAAATATGAATATTTATTTTGATTCATTTTTTTTGCTTAAAATGTTTTATCTGTTTATTTTTTATGCATTGGTGCATATAAATTTTATTCAATGGTACAGTAATGTTTTCTAACATACAGTTTAATCTTTTTTATTAATTATTAAAATTGCTTCCTTACTTGTTTTTCACTGGTAACTTTTAGATACCAGCTTATTCAAGTACCTATACGTACTTGAATATACTGGTACCTAAAAGATAATTGGGAATTATCTGAATAAGACAGAATAGCGGAAAAAAACGTGATATGCGAATGTAAAACAACTATACAATGAGAAAACAATGCAAAAGGACGCTAATAATCATTTATATCATCCAAAAAACAGTTTGAAAGAAAACTGGGCTTACAAGGAGTTCGCACTTTTGAGAAAGCGATTGAAATAAAAAGTACAGTTTAATAAGCTGTGTTGTCTCCTTTGACAGCTAGGCACACTGTACAATAATTTCCCATACCATGACATTGTGGATGATTTGCGCTCTCAAAGTGTTCCAACGTTTACAAAGACTTCTTTTCAATTCTGGAACGGGTCTTAGTGTGTGCAGCAGGAATGAAAGTTGTCTTCCGTGCATATTACACACATGTAAAATGCTAGTCGTCTGGCATAGGCACTTATATAATTGTATCCCCTATAAACAATTGGTCTAGAAACATGTTCTCCTGTGGCTGTGAACGATGATCTCAATTCTTAGCACAATTATCTTTCTGGCGTCACGCTATTATTGCCTGATACTGGTCTTTGGCTCATAGCTATCACTCTTAGTTGACCTGGTACTGGTCGTATGTTTACCGAGCTTTAAAACCTCTGCCATCCACTAAGAATTCGAGGCACTTCTGTTTATGATCGTTCGTATTCGAGCACTCCAACTATTCTTCCTTTCTTAAAAATGGTCAGTTGTCAATTTTTGTCTTCTTTTATTGTGTTCAATCATTAACATTGTTCCTTCGCACATGAATTTTGCGAAAAAAGTTTGAAATTCTTTTGCCGAGTATGCCAGTTTACCTGCGTTCTGACGTGCGTAGGTATTTTGTACATGATGACAACGGTAGAAATTTTTTGTTTTAAGTCAAAGTTTCACCTTCAACACATTTTTTCCAAAAGTTATTTCTTACGAATTCACAAATATTGACTCATATTTTCCCGTATTTTACGAATTATGCGTAACCTTTGGACACTTGTTAAAGAAATATATATATATATACATATGTGTGTAAAGTTCATTTGGTCATGTAACTTAAATGCAATAAAACGGCAACATTCTCCTTGCACTGAAGCGTAATAATTTTATTGTTTATCCATTATCCCTTGGGACACATACTGTGTTTTAGCTGATGTTTTAATGGGGATTTTCCCCTCTCATCCTTCTCTCCGGTGTAAAGGGATCTTGCTCGAGCAATAACAACGCTCCCTAGTGGTGAGCCAAGTTTCGGTTCTATAACTTGTTATCCAGGACTTAATGTAATCTTCAACAGGAATCTGTGCAACGGTATTTACCTTAATAAACAAAAAGCTAGCTGTATAAAAGCAATACAGAAAATTTAGTTTACTTATAATGATATAGCAGTCTACAGTTTCATATGATTTGCGGCAGTAGTCGTTTTTCAGATCTTTCAAGATTTTTTACCTTCTCTACTTCGAATCTATCGTAGGGTTTAATAATCGTTATTCGATTAGGTCCGTAAAACTTGGATCTGAGCTGGAGACCTCCGCTAAATTATGCCTTTTGAATGGCTACAATAACACCAATTGGTACTTTCTTGAATTCTTTTCTTATGTTCTTCAGTTTTCCATTTGTAAATCAACAATTTCTGTTTCATTAGGCCTATAATTATTTATTTGCGAATTCAAATCCGAATGTAGTTTAGAGGCTTTTAAATCAAACAAACAATTCTTCGTTTCTAAGGCTGCTCTAGTATATTATAAAAAGTAATCAAAATTATTCGTAGTATTTTCGTAGTATCCTTACTCATAGATATTTTACTACCATTTCTCTCTTGTGTGATTGCAAATTGTTTTAATTGAAACTGTTTTGGCCTTAGTATTTCATTTCTTCGTTTACAATCTTCCATAGGCATAAAATAATCGAAGATGGTATTCAATCATCCATTTGCAAACAATTAATGGTGTTTTTTTTAAAAATATTTGACGACCTTGGTAATGAAAAGTTAAAATACGCAACATATTTTCATTTTTCACCAAAACATGGAATTAGTGTGAGTTCA
Organism: Nephila pilipes; assembly: GCA_019974015.1. Taxonomy (NCBI): domain Eukaryota; kingdom Metazoa; phylum Arthropoda; class Arachnida; order Araneae; family Nephilidae; genus Nephila; species Nephila pilipes. The sequence continues at coordinate 27,563 of BMAW01051422.1, read as the reverse complement.
CTAATCGAATATATTTTATTCAGAAAAAAAACTTTGTTCAATATAAATATTTGGAACAGCTATCTTTCAAAACATTTATTTTTTTTTATCATTTATAAAAATGTCAACATGTTTTATTTTTTGCGTGGTATCTGTTAAAGAAATATAGTTGCAATTTCAAACACTAAATTATCTTTGTCTTCTTTTTGTATCATATTACCGTGCTCAAAAGAATGATTAAGTTTTGGAACGTATTTAAATCTTTTTGCAAAATGTACTAATTGCAAATAATTGCAATTAATTTCGTGATTGCTGAATGATTAATTTTAACGATTATTTATTGAAGACTGTTCCGTAATTCTTTTTTGATATTGGTTACAGAAATTCTTGTTTTCTAGTCCTATTGGCAATTTTGTATCGAAATTAATCTTGGGGAGTGATTTGCAGTTTTGAAGTAAAAATCACATTTTCGACCTAAATTAGAAGGACTTTGTCTCATAAATGTTAACTTGAAACCTTTCTCAATTTACAATAATACTCGAATATAACTCCAAGTCTGGATGGAAAAAAGAACATGTGATTCATTTGGAGATCTCCCACAAAACCAAGATGTTTTTAAATATTTTTGAGGCTAATTTGACATTGTTTAGAAGCGTATCTTTAGTTTTGTTGTAATCACACCATCACTTATATATATATATTAAAACATTACAGGCCACATAATCCCAAAACATTAAGTAAGATTTTTTATTTTAATTCCTCCAGAACATTCTTATATATCAACGCATTTTGAAGAAATTTAAAGATAGTTTTCTGCACTTGATGGTATGGAGGTGCCATTAAAATTCTCACAGGTATAATCAGATTCTCTAAGTATAAACTGATGACTGGATGTAAGCATTGACCGAAATCGTGAAGAATCATTTTAGCATAATTATTTCGCCTTTTCAATTTAATTTATTTCTCTAACCGTAACAATTGTTATTTTTTGAGTCCTATTTTAGATTGTCTTAAGGTGATTTATTCTTTGAATTTTGTCAAATGATAATTCTTTTCAAGTTCAATATACAGTGCAGTTTGAGACTTTCTCTCTCCTCAGATAGGGAATTAATTAAATGTATACAATTTCAAGATCTGTTTTAAAGCACTCACTATTTTCAATAATATTTTTTAAATCAACAAGTTTTGTTTCTGGTGGCATTTTTCGTTTAATTCAACTACAACGAGGATTGTATCCTCTCTTCTAGAGCATAAGTATAAATAAATAATTTCTTATATGAACACTTATTGATGATGAAAGCACAGTTTTTCAGTTATACTTCAGATTTTCCTCAATTGAAATAAGATGTAAGAACTTTCGCAAAATGAAAACACAATTCCTCAGTTACATTTCAGATTTTCCACCACTGAAATGAAATGTAATCAATCGCTTTGACAAAATGAATTCTTATATTTAACCAAAATCATCAGTACAAATCATTTTATCTTGGACGCAAACACAAATAATTGAATGGTTGTTAATTATATTAACGTAGATGACGCCTTCAAACACAAATTAAGTTCATTTAGTTAGGTAACACAATTCTAATGAAAAGTCATGTTCCGTTCATTTATTCGTAACAGTTATGTAATTGTAGCCCTGTCTTGTACTTATAGTCCTATAATTTGAACAATGCTCAAAATCAAGAGGCTCAAAATTAAGAAGTGTGACATTATTAAAGAATCAATGAATCAAATACAGAAATCTAGCTGGACCGACAACAGTTTTTTTCAAATTTCGTAAGCATAAGTTAAGACAGGGAGAAGACATTATATATATATATATATATATATATATATAAATTTGTGTGTGAATGGAATCACCAACTATCTTTTCGACTTTAATGTTTAATGTTGTCATGTCGCAGTCCCTCAACAATCTCTTTTTGATTTCTTGGTGTATTTGTTCAACTAAAATTAGTAAGACTTTCTGCAAATTAAACTATTCTTTATTTACTTTGTTGTTGTCTGTACCCATTGTCACTTATAATTACAAGTAGTCATGACGAAAACAAAAGTACGAGTTTCCTTGGCGCACCAGCAAAAGTCAATAGAGAGTAGAGAGGAACTAGCAATTAATGAAGACTTTTATACAAGGGAAGACCCTAAATTTTGTTAATTCAACCATTGAAAGATATTCATGATGTTCCCAATACACTTTGAAGTTAGAGTGGAAATTACAGTCGATTTATGACAGATTGGTTTGATAATTAGGTTGGGTGTTAAAAAGAGAAATAAAGTTAAAAAGAACTAGATAATGGGGGAAATTATGATATTATGGGAAACTTATGGATGCTAAATGTCGATGTGTTAAGAAATCACCACCAGCACAAACGTTGCGCGATCTAGACACCAAAGTTCAATTTGCAGGGGTTAGGTTGAATCAAGGCTCCATTTGAAGCATCAACGACTCAACACTATGGAGTTAGGCAGAATGCGTTAGAAATAGTGGAGACTCAATATCTTAATGAGTTTTGTAATAATTTTCTTACAAAACGCATTTGGATATTGATCTTCCTCTAAAATGTTGTCACATCTACACTCAGTTTTTAAAATTTAATACTGTTATATATATATATATATATATATATATATATATATATATATATATATATATAATTTGCCTTGTTTTTAATGTATTTGTTTACTTTTTTGTAATTTGAATTTTTGTTCATTTTTGAATTTTTAGTTATTTTTATCCTTCGCCACTAAAGACAATGTAATTACTGAAGTTGCGATGATAGGATCTATGAAACTAGTTTAAACAAACTTTTTTTTTCATTCCTGAGACTGGGACTATATTTAAATTACAATATTTCCATTATTTTCATTAATTATTTTCTTTTCTATTGAGATTGGCTGGGATTTTAGGATTGCTTTGTGTTTGACTAAGTTGTACATTTTAATTAATAGTTTATGCAGCTTTTATTAAAATAATTATAGATAATTCCTTTTTCAGTAATATTTAGTATTTTTATTATAATAATTTGTGTGTTTTGACTTTAGAATAATCTTTTTAATTTTGTATGTTTGTTTTGATAATTTATTACATTTTTCATTTAATTCTGTATTATTGGTAGTTTTTTTTAATTTTAATATACTTTCCATATTTAATTTTAGAAGTTGTAATCTGTATGCTAATATGTATGTGTGGGATTTTGTTTAATTAGAAATTGTATAATTAACATTAATAATTGTTTATATTCTTATTTTTATATAAACAAACACAAACATACAATTAGAAAGTTCCGTTAATTTAAATTTATAAATTAAAAAGAATAATAAAAATATGCGTATTTTTTAAAAAAGTTAATAAGAGTATATGTAATCATTGGTAAATTTTATTTTTTCTTGACATATTTTTATACGACGTTTTGAAATCAAACGATGGATAATATGAAATCACAAATTTATTGTAACTTTGCGTATTATTTTCTGTCAAGCAGCTGATATGTGAATGAAATTTAAAGAATTAATTTTGTGTCTAATGTAAAAAATAATCTAAGCTTTCACAATGCGCATCTTTCCACACAATGCTTTAATTTCTTTGTATTCATCGAGAATCATATAACTTTATTTTTTTCAAGTGCAAAAATTCGCTTATCATTAAATGTAAATTATATACTTTTAAAAAAAAATTAACGTGAAAGCGTAGTGTCCAAAATATTTTTAGCTTTAACCAATGCATACAAAAAAAAAAAATCAATATTTTCAATGTCGTTGAATTCTGTTAATTTGGTTTGCTGCTACATTATACACTTGTGGGTACGTATATTGAAAGTCCATACTTACGTTTGCTCTGCCTCTAACATATTGTGCTCCAACGCAGTATTATTATTATTATTATTTGTTATCGTTGATAGTGTAAAGTTAACAATGCTTAAATATTTACAAAATTTTGTTTTTAACCTCAATTTTTTATCAACTATCTTCATCATTTCTATTTAAATCTTAAGCTAACTAGCAGTTTGTTTTCATCCTTATATCTCTGCCATTGTACACATAAAAAGAAAGACAGAAATATGAAATTCCTCTATACTGACACAAAGTTTATCGAATGCAACACAAAATTTACGGATTAAGTCACACAGTTCTCCTACTTCGACACACCCAAAAACAAATTCGACAATTTCGAGTTGAAAGAATTGAGAAATGGGTTCTAAAACTGTGTTTTAATGAATACATGTTTTTATTTAAATGTTTAAACTTAAATTTATTTTCAAAAGAATCTGACCAACAGAAATACTAGATACTTTGACAAATCTTAAATAGACTTTGAGTTATAAAGTTATAACCAAGTACTGTTAATATATGATCTCTACAACGATGAGTGAAGCATTCAAGTGACAATTCGCTTTTCAAACGTATCTTGTTGTCTATTGTAGTGTTGACCAAAAGGGGCGAATATCTCGATTGTAATACTTTATTTGCAATATGCATGGCTAACAATCATGCCAAAGGAGAAAGTCTTTATTTCGCGAGTGTGGTTTAATGAAATAAAAATGGTTATCTTCTACATTGGTTCAGCAGCACGAGATGGATCCTGACCTTTCTCAGAATTCTATTCCATGCTGTCCTGTCCATAAGACGGCCGAGTATTTCTTTATTTGAAATTTGTAACAAGAAATTTTTCCTGGGGTGAGATTGTTAGTACCAAGCCCAACCCGTAATCTGGAAGACCAATCCTCCCTTAATATAATCTTCAGGAACATGGTACCCAGCTATATCTCGACTTAAGATTTTTCAATGTTGCAAAAGCTGATAAATGACATTCTTTCAAAAAGAGTAGTACGTGTATTTTGGGTATTTCACAATGACAAGACCTCCACAAGTAATGCTGATTCATTTTTTTAAAATTTAATGCCTTTTGAGTCTCGTTATTAAATGAATACCTTTATTCTAAAACTTGATTTCTTTAAAGAACAGCGACAAGTATAAGTGGTTGTTGATGCAAATCATGGAATTTAACTGTAAATACCCTATGTACTTCAAGAAAGATGTATATTTTAACATGTTTCTTTTCTGAGGTTTTCGCATTGAGGAAA
>BMAW01051422.1:0-17500 GCA_019974015.1 Nephila pilipes | reverse complement strand
TAAGTATATTATTCACGTCTGTAACGAAGAAAAATCTTCCAAGACTGTTAAAATAATTATTCTTGAAACCGAATGTCGCTAAATTTAGTAACCATTGTAATGTAAAACGCTTCGTTTTTTATATGAGAAGAATTTAAAAACATGCAAAAAATACGTTGGTTAGCTTCCTTCTTTTAAAGAACATAAAATGTTTCATAATTTTTATTCATTTAAGGAATGATAAAAAAAAAAAGGAGAATATATTTTCTTATCCCCGAAACTAAATATTCAAAATAGTTAATTAATGTAAAAATAGTTATAGTATAAATATAAAGAGCATACCGACTTTACAACAAAATGTTTTTGCATATTTAATATATAGTCGTTTATTTCAAGGAATTTCAGCATCGCATATATTTAAAAAGAAAAAATTCTCTCTTGTTTCTAAAAATAAATCAGAATATTTTAATTTTTAAAAGAAGATCAACCAAACAACAAAAATTCCTCTGCCTCATTATATTGAGGAAAGATTGAGAATTTGAAAGAGGTTTTAAAAATTTAGTAACTTGCCCGTGGGCGGGTTTTACAAGCGGAAAGAGATATGAAATATGAATCTTTTTAACTCTTACATAAAGATATTCATATCACCTACTGAAAAGATTAGAAAGAGAATTTTGACTAGAATGTAATAATCATAATACAGGAAAAACCACCCACTCTTAAGGTTTACTCTTCCGTTCATAAATAAAAAATTATCGAGGCCAAGTAAAAGAACTTTCAAACGTCAAATATAAAATGACTTAGACAAAAGAAACAAATTTGTTCATTTACATGATTAATCTCTCATTCACACATAAGAATCAATTTTGACGTTGAAGCTCTTGGTACGATGAATTTCTGTACCATTTAAAATCGTAGGAACGTTAATATAGTGTCATGTAGGGTTTTGAAGCATGTGATGTGGTGTGATGCTGGTGTTTAATGACGCAAGAGTCAGATGTGGCTATGCTGGGCCAAACAAAGTAAAACGGTGGTTCAGATGTTTGAAGAAAAAAGGAAAACGAGAAAAGTTGTTTGACAGAAAGGAAAGTCAAAAATAGAGAAGGATCATTAGGGTATCCCTGTGGTGCGTCACCTTTGTTTATTAAAGACGATAAACTCCATGGGAAAGAAAAAGATCGCTAACGTATCACGGGGACGTGATGCGAATACTTCTCTGAAGGAGGCTAGCCCTTGAAGAGAGATGTTGGAGCAAGATGAATTGAAAACACAATATTTATTCCAATAAACTAACCGATTACATAAACGAAGAGCGGCTACACTCTTCGTTAGAGAAATAGAGAAATCTCTTATAGAGAAATCTCTGATACTGAGAACATATAGCTTTATGTTTCTATGTGGAATGTTCCAGAACATCGCTCTGGAAATGTAAATATTATTCTATAAGGTTTTAAAAATTATAATGAAAAACTTTAACATGAGATTTCAATTTCGTCAACCCTTCATTTTGAACCTGAGAACTCAGGATCTGTAGATGAACCAGAGTTTTCGAGTTCAACTTTGGCGTGATCGGTGCTTGCGAGCTTCCTGTCAATATTTTCAGTAAAAAATGTTATTTCATACTCTTATTCTGAGTTTTTAATTCTTTTTGTGTCAAATATCATACGGAATGTAAGCATTCAAATTTCTTATAAATTTAACCGATCTCATAGAGATTATTTATGACTTTTAAAACTCCTTTAACCATGGATTTCTTTGTTAGCAAGTTTATGTCCATGGATCTTATTTCCGAGATCTGTTTCGGTTTGAACTAACATCACATTAAAATTTCATGAGAGTTTTGGCTGATGAGACTGGCAACCTCGGGCTCACTTTATTCTACGCGAAAAATGAATGTACATCCATAAACTCTTAAAATTGAATACACACAAAAAGTTTCTGAGAAATTTTGCTTTTAAAATTTAGTTAAACTGAAAGATATTTTAAACCATTTAAATGTTTTTAATATAACATACTATCAAGCATTTTTACGTACTATTTTATTTTGCATAGGGTTTATTGGACGTTTTATTAAAATAAAAGGCAAAAACCAAACGTTAATATGAGTTATTGCTGATGAGTGAAACTTTAAAATACCGTACTAATGCAAAAAAGAAAAAAAATATATCATAGAATGGAATAAAAACTGATAAATAATAAGTTATTAATAAATATTGAAATCAAGATGTAACAAAGACATTAAAAAGAAAATATAAATCTAACAACGAATGCCTTTCGGTGGAAAATGTACTTGAAAAAAAAAAGAGTATGTATATCTAACATAACATGTTAATAAAATTAACCATACGTTATATCTAAAAGTAGGAATTTTACCATAGATAACATTTATTAAGGATCAATTCCATTAAAAATTAATTTAAAATGAAATATGTTAGAATTAGAAAACAACTTCAGCAGTGTAAAATAGTCTTTAGTAAAATAGTTATCTTTGCCATGTGATAAGTTACTTTAATAAATATTTACTATTTAAAAGTTTTATGTTATAATGTTATAATCTTCTTTTTGCTTTACTACTTGTTTGTATATATATATATATATATGTATGTATGTAATGATTTTACTCAATTCCTATTAATTTCTCACTTAAATAATTTAATTTCCTAAATTTGCCCATTCTCTTCTTTAAAAGATAAAGTTCATTCTTATTTCCTGATACCATTCCTTTTTTCTTTTTAATTATTCAATCAGCTTGGTATTGACTTGTAGGGATTATCCCTATCAGACTTTAAGTGTACACTTATATTTCCTTGAAGTTCCTCCTCCAGACCTTGTGGTCTATGACGTAATAGTAAAATTTCCATAGTATATGTGTTTTAACACAGCGAAAAACGCTTTCTTCTCTGGCTCTTCTCCTCTCTTGCTTGCTCATGATGTCATAATCTGTATCCAACGGCGGAGTGATGTAATTCTCCTTGTGTGGAAATGGTCTCTCTCTCCACTAAAATAAAAAAGTTCTGGGAAACTGCATTTGTCTGCGACAGTTTTTATAACTTTAATTCAATAGTACATTTAAAGAGACCCAGTATCCGCACGCACACACGCACACACACACACGCACACGCACGCACACACGCACACGCACGCACACGCACACACACACACACACACGCACGCACACACACACAATAGTGTGGATATATGTTAATAATATATTAATAATTAAAATATATAATTATGTTAATGTATAATATGTATAATAATAACCTTAGCCATGTATGATAATTGACAACCAGTAGCAATAATGTGTGTGTGTCCTTGGCAATGTGAAATATTGAGTAGCCAGTAAGCAACATAGCAGCAATGATCCAAATAACACCAATATTGTACTATCTCAATAATGATGTGTGTGTGTGTGTAATATGTTCCTCAGGCCAGCAATTGACCAATGTGTGTGTATGTATGATGTTGATAATAATGTGTGTGTGTGTGTGTTGATATGTGTATGTATGTGTTGACCATGTGTGTAGCCATAGTATTGACGTGTGTGTGTATGATGATTGACAATGTGTGTGTGTAAGCCAGCCAGCTGTATGATATGTTAATAATTGATAACGCCTTCAGCCATGTATGTGTTGATATGTGTGTATGTGATAATTGACAACCAACAGCAATATGTGTATGTATATTGACCAGCCAATGACAGCCAGCCAATAGCCCAACCAATGTTGGTAACCATGTGTATCCCAATGGCAACTTATGTAGCAATATGTGTTGAGCATATGTATGCTGTATGTGTTAATGTATACAACCAAAAGCCATGTGTGATATTGACCAGCCAGCAATGTGGCAACCCAATGACTATTGTCAAATGTTGCATAAAATATATATATATATATATATTAATATATATATATATATATATATATGTATACATAAAAATATATATAATATATATATATATATATATATATATATATATTCTGTTATATATATATACATATCTACTCTGGCGGCACACGTTAACAAGAAGTTCGCCAAGAATTTGGCGCATTCATCTACGAAATTCTACATTCTCACACACACTCACACGTACACACTGACACAAACATACTACACTGGTGAGTCTGACAAATATTTATAACTCTTATTTACTGAAACTATTGGGCACCAATTTCATCCTCCTCCAAGTGTGTTAAATTAAGTTACATGGATCTGTTTGTTTCAATAGATTTATTGTCACACCAAATGTTATTCCTTTAATTTAAGTCGTTGCTCTGAATTCTTAAGGGTACTCGGTACCCAAGGAATGACCAAAAAAACTTCGATATTTTAAATTTTTATTTAGTAATTGGATTTGAATTATTATCTTTCGATTGATATTTACTTTTGCTTGTAAGAGAACTAGAAGTTTTTCAAGAAAGCGAAATTGAAAAAATGCAAACAAAGAAAATTTAGGATTTCATCACGCCCCGTTTTTGAGATGTCAGTAATTTTATGCTATTTTTGTTCTAACTGTTAAAAACTAATTTTATTTTTTTCAGTCATAACTGTAACGTTTTACTATTCTTTTTTCTTTGTGACTACAACTTTTATTACAAGTGATTTATTATTGATATCTCGTGTTTTGTTTGTAGTGTAGGTATCAAACTGAGTCTAAATACATTTTTCTTAATAAAACAGCATTTATACAAACTTTAAGGATTTATACAATACTTAAAGTTAGGGTTTCCCTACAGTTTAAAATTAAACTGCTGTTCTTTTCCTTCAAACGTTTGTGTTGTCGGAACATCAAATAAAATACATACGAAATAATGTTCCTGATATCAATTTACGTGTTAAGCAAGCATTTTGTAACATCGGAAAAGGCTATCCTGCTAATTAAAAATTTTGTGTGGCTATAAATAACTTGGCCTTTTCATTGAAGACATACAGAAAATGTATACAATTTCTTCACAAAGACTATGATGTTGTTACAAAGTCTTCGCTAAGAAAAGTATTAGTGATGTACAAAATGCATATGAAGCACCTGCTGATGTCATATTTGTCAACATAAATTTTTCTTTTCATGATAGTAGGCTGACATGAGGCCATACATCTTTGATTGGCCTTGATTGCGTTATAGATATACATACATGCTAAGTCATTGATTATAAAATTAAGTGAATGGTATGTCGCCATTATTCCATTACAAAAAGAGAACGTGGAAAGTCAAGTGAAGGATTTGGTATATGGTTTGAAAACCATTAGAATGAGCTTGATATCAATCACCCCACTCTTGATCGGATTCAATAGAAGTAGAGGCAGCATTGATAACTGAGAGAAACATCACAATCATTTAAATTTCGCTACTCAACACTTATATCTAGAGGGACTGTAAAGCTTTCAACTATCTATTTGCTAGTAATGTATTGCTTACAACGAACGTTTAGAAAGGTATTTGAATTGTGGAACATGGAATACAAATGAAAGTTAGCATATTATGATTTGGTAGAAGTGTCCAAAATAAAATTTTCTACATAAAGATCGTGTGAAACATGAGTAACAGAAGTCATTTTTGGATTCAACCGAGGGACTTTACGAAGTGCCAAAGAGATCCAAAATGCTATGTGTATATCCTTTGCAAATTCACATATGTTATGATCTTGGTATGGTGCTGGAATCTCGACAAAAATTGCACAGAATGAGACGAAAAAGAATCAAATAGCAACATGCACGTAACTTGATGGAGAAACAATTTTTAAAACAGAAAAACTTTAGGGAAAGAAATGAAGGTGTAACATGTAGTGAAGATATGTTTCAGGTATAAATAATAATGTAAATTTGTAATGCGATTTTTTCTTTGCAAAATGTTTTCATGTATTTTAAATATTATTCTTTCCAAAAATATTAATCAATTTTTTTCTGTGTGATATAAATAATGCATGTAATAAAATTAGAAATCCATTTTGCAAAAATAGGAATACATGCAAAAATTAAAATGCAGGAGACAACGGTGTTTTTGCTGTATTTTAGCATACATATCAACATTTAATTTTTTTTCCTTCAAAACTAAATAAATTATAACAAAATTAATCCCTAAAGTTGTTTAAAACATCCTTGGGAATATTATAAAAATTACATAGTAAAATATTAATAAACACAAAAGGAATAGAATTTTGAAATTTTTAAAAATTAAAAAAAAAATTAATTCATAAAATTGTGTCAACAATGTATCCAAATTTTCATGTGAAATTATTTTCTGAAATAAAAATACTACATGGCATGGTAAGACCTAATTTTTAAATGCATAATTAAAAAAAAGGTTCAAAGAGTATCGAGTCCCTTTAATTCTCTATTCTCATCTCTCATAGGAGAATCTTCTCTCCACTGTACCATCACTTCTTTCGGCCTAATTGTTTCATTAATACTCTCTTTCTAAGTTTAAGTGCATTAATTACACATTCACAATTGGGACAACACTGCCATCCTCCTCCACGAATGTTAAATTATTTTTATGTGAGCTTTAATATATATATATATATATATATATATATATATAAAATTATAACAACAATTCATAGTAAAAAAGAGTATTTTGTCAAAGCATAGGGTGTTTTCTACTAAGAATAAGAAAGCTTTTGAAAAATTTTCTTGAGGTTGAGATAAATGTTTCTTTTTGTTTTGATTAATGTATTTAAAATTTACTTAATTGATGATTTTGTTCTTTCGGAAGTCAGCACTGACTTCATTAAGTGATATTTATCAGCCGTTTTTTTTTTATTTGTTTTGTAATTGTAAACACATGTCTCCTGAAAAATAATTTAAACTATCAAACTGCTTGATTAAAAGTTACACACACACACAGATAAAAAGTGTATTTTGTGCTTTTTTTTTCTGTATTTGATTCAGGGTATTTTAAAAAATTAATCTGTTATTCATAAAGTATGAAACTAAAAAATAATCTTCATGGTTATATTATCGGAAAAGATAGGGCCAAATCTGCTTGATTGGAATAGCAAGGGTGAGGGTAGAGAGGCTGAAAGTAAGAAGCTAGTCTCAACTCGAAATTGGCATTTGTAATAATGGCCAATTAAATTTAAATTCTTACAAACGTCAGTTGATGATTGGTTGTTAATTGGCATCGCACTTTGAAGCAACACGAAAACTTTTGGTGATGGACCGCAAAGTGTTGCATAAAAATATGTATTAAAAATGCCACATTATTAAACACATTGTAACATATTGGTTACGAAAACAGACAGGCTAGAGAAAAGTATTCAATTTTATTTCGCCATCTAAACATGCTCCATGCTATACACTAGATCCTCATTTTTTCACCTTTCTTCTTCTAGTCACGCTCTTTAATCGGTGTGTGTGCATCTCAGTTCCCGAGTCTGATTGGGTGATTTCGTCCGCCCAACTGGTTTGTACCATGACGTACCTTACGACATTCTTGTTACAATATATATGTTATCTCAAATTATAACTCTTTTCCATCAATATTAACAAAGAATTCTGTGCATTAACAGGATTCAAAAAGTTAACACACGTATAAAAAATTTTAAAGTTAGTATGTATTCCATTTATAAAATGCATTAATATGTTAAAAGAGTACCAAATATTCTGAAAGGAAAACATTAGATGTACAAATAATTAATGAAATATTTTGATTTTAAAATGTTTACATTACTTTATGAGATTATACAGTAATAAAAATTCTTGGTTTGGAAGAAGTGTTTTATACTGTACAACTCCTGTTTCTTAATTAGCAATATAAACTCAAGTAATAACCAAACGATAAGCTGAAATATGGGCAAAATTTTAAAGAGATCACAATAAGTGTTGTTGAAGTTCTTATGTTTCTTAAGATTGAAAATTTATCAAATCAGAATCAGTATTACAAGTCTTTTTCTAAATGTAAGTGTAATATATGTCTTATAGATATTGTACCATGACTCATGCAAATTTTTTTTCTCTATAAGTCGGCTTCTTTGTGCCTAATTTTCGACGTGCCGAAATTGACACTAAACGCATGTTTAAGCTGTTCTTACTATGTAACATTTTTGATATTACAAAATCCCTAAATAGTTGAGTGGTCTCTTTATTTGACACTATTCTCTTTATTCTCTTTATTTGTTTCATAAATCTCAACCAGAAGAAATTTTCGATGTAGTTCGGTTGTATTTTGATGAGATTGAAAGAATCGTCAACGAAATGTAATCAAACAATAATCCCCTGAACGGAACTCTGTGTAGCGATTCCTTCCCGAAACTTTCTGTGTCCATACTGTATATAATTATTTTTATTTCTCCTTGAAATCTATACACCTAATATAATTGGCGGCAGCGGCGGGATTCTTTTCATATATAAAATCCTTATCAAGAGAGAATTTATTTCATAACAGTAAGATTTTTCATCACTCCGAAAGCGATAGATACCGACCGAGAAAAAATATTTTGACCGATTTCTCTTCTTTGTCTGTATCTGGTGGGAAAAATATTCGAAGAAAATGACACTCCAAGATATCGAAAGAAGAATCGAGAGAGGATTACCGATCAGAAAAGATGTTTTGAAATGAACAAAATGAGCTATCCGCTGAGGTGTTGGACAAAAGATTTATCAGGATATTTTTGGGAGGTCTAACTTAAGATAAATTGTGTGTTGTAGATAACACAAAAGATTGACTCTCCAAGGTTTAAGAAGAAAGGAATCAATTGATTCTTGGGAGGTGAAATCAAACAAAAATTTCTTTTGAAAAAAAAATATTTGAAAGAGCAACTCACCAGTAAACGCCGAAGGTAATTCTTAGCTGCGGTAATTCTTAGCTGAACAGCGGAGTACTTGATCCGGAGGTTGTAAGATTCTTGTGAAGCAGGTGTTGGGATAACACGGCAAAGCCGACACGTGTGGTGTGGAGTAAAATTTAATCAATTGAGTGCTATATCATCAGTGCTAATAGGTGTGGTGATTTGTGTGTTGAAAAATGTGTGTGTTAAAAAGGAAGTGTAAATGTCATCTGATCTGTATTACGAGGGGTGATACTTTTGAAAAGGGTTAATACTTTTATATTTCATAAGTTGTTATAATTATAGTTTGACTGGAGAGTTATTGTTTAAATTTTTTGGCAAAATTAGAGATACTCTAATATTTATTATCGCATGGGAGCATTTTTATAATGTTCCTAGAGCATCATAAAATACTAACGTGTATAGTTGTAATTTAAGTTGTATTTTTGTTATCGTTTGACAAATAGTATTTTTTCTGTAAGGGTAAAAAGAAAATGCTAAATATTGAAGTATTAGGTGTATATGCTTCTCCAGAAATAACTTCATTAATTATGTCCAGAATTCTTTTTCCAAAATTATGTTTAACATGGAAGAAAAACAGATAGCATGTACAAAGATTTTACTTTCAAAATTACGGTTTATTTAGAAGAATGGTTAATAAAGTAAAAAGATGTGACTTTTGAAGATTTCATAAATTTAATAGATGCAGATCAATTAAAAAAATACACTAAAATTTATTGTGAGAGATTACTTCCTAGATTATTGAACGAACTTTAAATAGGCTTCAGATTAGTTTAATTTATATTAACGTCACACTAGAAGCAACACGAGGGCTAATGGCGACGGACCTCGCAATTTTGAACCACGGTCAAGGGGCGAGGCAACCCTCTCCTAACTTCCACACCACGGGAGGACTTTGGATCCCGACAGATTTAATGTGCTTCAGACCCGGCTAAACGGTGGGTCTTTGGGGGCCAAGGATTGAACCTGCGACTGAACGAAAACCGCTGGCCGCGAATCCGAAGCCATGACCACTAGGCTACCACGGCCACAGGCTACAGAATTAGAAGAGTTTCGTGATAAAAATAAAGAGGTTTAAGAGCTAAAGCCTAAATTAAAACCTTACAAAAACTAAAGTATTCTACCAATATATAATATGAAGTTGAAAGAAACTATATTTGGAGATACTCCCCACAAACAAATCGTTTATCCGCCTCACCGTTTTAAATCAAAGGAACAGTTTAAGAGCTAAAGCCTAAATTAAAACCTTACAAAAACTTAAGTATTCTACCAATATGTAATATGAAGTAAAAAAAAACTATATATGGAGATACTCCCCACAAACAAATCGTTTATCCGCCTCACCCTTTTAAATCAAAGGAACAGGATCGTCCAGAGAAACGTGACTACAAGGTGTTATCTCTACTATATGATGGGTCATACAAAAACTGCCAATCCTAAATTAAACAAAAAGAAACACGTCCGTATACCAGTTTATGCTCCATAAATGGAAGATAAATAAAAATTCTTAGATAAACAGGAGCGACATTCTATCTGGTTTGTAAGAGATATATAAATCCCTTTTCTTTTCCCAATGAAAATATTTGGACCAAACAACCCTCCAATCCAGAGGGGATTGAATTGATTTGATTACCTCTAGCAATCACGAGGTTTCCGGAGATTTCAGTACGTTTCAAAGCAAAGCAGCAGTTTGCGGAAATCAGTTATACCAAAACGATAGGTATTTGTTAGGAAATAGAACAAAGAAATTAATTAAAGAGAAAACCGGATAAGAATTTTTTTCAGTGGGATTTGCCAGTGCAGTCCAAACAAGGTTCCAAATTGAAGCAGAAAAAAAAGGAAAAATAATGAGAATAAAATTAATGTTATGGGATACGGAGATGATGCCATAATTATCTCTCCAGAAATCGATGATCAAAATTCCGTTCTTCCCTGCAGAAATATATTCCCAAACTGGCCCTAATGAAAATCAAACGGGAAGATTTTATAAAGGATCACAAGGATCTGAAAGCGATAAACGGGTAAGCTTTGAGTCAAACAACTTCTAATAAAGCCTATTTCTCCATATATATGAATAACTATTTACAAATTGTGTATAGTTTAGGTAACATGGTGAAACTATTGAGGGAACTGGAAAGCTTACGTGACCAGATAAAATCCTATGCTATGAAGAAACGTCCACGCGTTTGGGTTTTACTAAGTTTAAAGATAAATTAAGCTGAACAATATATTCACACACACACACACACACACACATGACACACACACACACACACACACACACACACACACATATTGGTCTAACTATTATAAGGATGTAGAGGAGTTTGTAAAAATTTGTGATGAAAGTAAAGGAATTGGGAAGACAAATGATAAAAAGAATGCTCCTTTAAAGTAAGTTCTGGTTATTCTTATTTAAGAGGTTTTTACAAAACTAAATATTAATGTATGTGGATTCTTCCCATAACTTCTAATTAAAATCTATATCTCATCTAAATGAACAAGGTGAATAATATTTAATACTTTTTTTTCAGAATTTTTTTTTCACATTTCGAAAAAAGCTATAATACCACACAGAAAGAAGGTTTTGGTATTAAATTTTGTATAAAGAAGTTGAACTATAATTTAGATTTGAATGTATTTTTAATCATTTGAAATTGAAGCATCAGTACAAATCTGAAATAATTAAGGAGATGGGCTTTGGTGTTAGAACCATTTAATTTCAAAATTATACATCGGCCAAATAAAAGATATCAATTTGCAGATCAGTTGTAAATGAATAGTATCTATTAACTATTGTTGTATAGTACTTATATATATATATATATATATATATATATATATATATATATACATCATTATTGATATATCTGTTTTTAATATATTTTAATGAGTTATTTAAATTAATATCTATGTTTTGAAAAGACCACCTATTCTAGATTTTGACATGAATATGTTACTTATCATTTGATTAAAATTTGGAAATTATTTTGCATGTGAATAATTGCGTTAGAAATATTGAAATGATATTGTCTGCTTAAAACGATATTAGAAAGCAAATCTGATATTATATGTGTATTATTGTGACTATTTATAACTATTATTAGTAGTATTACATTTTTGATTATCATTTAATAGTATGTTCAAATTTCTTGTTAGTTCAATCTTTGTACATTCCCTAACAAGAAGACTCATTTCCTAAAAGCAAAATTTCGAATCCTAATTTGAACTTAATATCTTTTAAATGCGACTCAACTAAAGTACTTCTGTGTGTTATAATGGTGATTTTTCTTTACAAAATTTCATTTCATCCTATGAATGAATTTTTTCATCAAAATAAATAAAAGACATGAATTTTTCTTAGTGAAATGTTTTTCCAAAGTGGCAAAGAACAATTTTTTATTCAAGATTCTTTTTTATACGTCAATGTCTCTGTGCTTAAGCGATTCTTGCCAAAATCTTGCATTTTCGACGTTACGGAATTCATAAGAAGTTTCAGTGGTCTTTTTACCGGACACTATTTTGACAGCCCAAATTTCTTAAATGTCAAACCTGTTCAAGAACTCCAAAATTCTGTTATAGTATGTTTGTACTTGGATGAGATGAAAGAATAGCCTACAAAATGCAATCAAACATTCTGTCCCTGAGTAGAACTCCGACTTGATGGTGCTACCGAAACAATTTGTCTCCAAATTGTATATAATAGCTGTAATTATATTGTTAGTAAATATTAAGTAGCTAATATAACATTTTCTTGGAGTTTATTTCAGAATCTTTAACTGTCCTTCAAAATGTTAAATGTCTTATATTTTTCATTAGAATTACAAGATGCGACTGAAAAATTCAGTGAATACTTGCATATCTCAAAAACATTGTGAGTTAAAAATGCAGCCACGCAGGAGGAGACAAATTAAGAAGTGTAAGAAACAATGCAGATTAGTCTACTACAGACAACTGAACGACGGGTGTCCTAAAACTCGCATCAAATAGAAACACAGCAATAAATTGGGAAAAACGGCGAAAACATGTTCAATGTTAGTCCAAGTTTTCGGAACAGATAAGTTAGCAGAAAATGCGTTTGTGATTGGTTTAGTTGTTTTCGGGAAGGAAAAGAAACCCTGGAGAGCGAACCACTTTCAGGTCAACCCTCAACGAATGTGACGACCAACAACATCGAGTGAATGCAACAGATGCTGTTGGAAAATTATCGACAGTTTCTACGATGGATATTGGTGAAATTGGGAATTAACAAGGAGAGCGTTAGCACCATCCTTAACCAAGAATTGAGGAAGATCTATTCCTATTTAGTTCCGCTCTCATTGACCGATAAGCAGATAAAAACACGCATGCACACTGCTGTAGAGTCCATTGACCTTGTGACATTTATCCAACATTTCTGTAAACAATTGTCAAAGGAGAGAAAGCAGCAAATAGTGGAGTGTTGCTCACCGGTAGAAGGCAGCAACCTTCAGATGTCTAGAATCAAGGCTCGTTTGCATCGTTTGACAGCAACGACATGATCCACTAAGAATTTGTCCCGGAAGTTCAAACCGTCAACGCCGCATTCTACGGGGCTGATTTAAAGCATTTCTGCAGCTCATCCAATGTGTTCTCCCTCAATTGAGCAGAAATTGATAAAGGAGTCTATTGCATAATAACATACAACAGCATATTGCGATTTTTGCGCGCAATTTCTTGACCCAACGCCGTGTAACTGTTATTGCACATCCAACGCACTCGCCTGATATGGCACCTGCAGACTTCTTTTTGTTCTTTCGTCTGAAAGGGGTTTGAAGAACACAAGTTTTGCAGGCTTATCAGACATGTGACGACGCGTGACATATCTGCTTCAATCGATCCCAAAATAAGCCTACGCTCATTCCAGTAACTTAATCAGCTATGTCAAAAGTGTATTGACGCCAATTGATGTTACTTTGAGGAACAATACTTGAAAAACTATTTTGTTTCCATGTTTTGTTTTATTTATCTCATGCTTCCATTCACCGAACTTTTTAGATGCACATTGTTAACTAAGCAACATAAATATGATTGTTTCTACAATTGGATTTTCATGCAGAATATAGTTTTACTTTTTTATCATTGGCTTTCTTTCAAAGGGGCTTTCTGTCATAATGCCATTAATAGTCAAAACAATTATTTTGAAACCACAATATATAAAAAGATAATGTTTTCTATAAATACAAATATAATATTGTCCTAACACTGATTTTCATTAGATTTAATTGACTCATTATGAACAATTCTGATTAAAAATATTTATAGAATAGTATTCTGCGCATTTTCCATCTTGTGATAATTTAATACTTTTTTTTATATATTTTCCCTCCACTTAACTTGTAACAATATCATTTACGTCAAACGGTTTCAAAACTCTTACTTAAAACTTTCGTCTTAGAAATTATGATTATCAAATATTCTTATACAAAAGAGAATTACAAATAAGGCAAATTTTGTTATAAAATAATATTTTGATTTTTAAATAAAAGTATAGAATGTTATAAGTTTAATATATAAATGTATTAATTACTTTCTTGAAGATTATAGTGAATTTTCACATTACAAGTTACTTACGGAAATATTAATGCAGTTAGTTTTGGAGTTTTAAATAAAATACAAGTAACGTATTCAGATAAAATAATGGAAAGCCGATAAAAATTGCCAATCAAAAATGTACTAAGGAAAAATCTGAAATTGTGAAAGAAGAATTTAGTAAATGTATAGAAAATTGTGAGAAAGATTTAGTAAATGTGTGATAGGATGTAACAGTAAAATACCTTAATCCAAATACTTTTTTATGGATGCAATAAAAATGTGAAATATATTCATGAGAAGAAACAATGTTTTACAAATGTATCTTTCAACTATTAAGATTATTTTTTAAACTATATATAAAGATTGCAAAATCGTATTTTTGATAAAAAATTACCATAATTCAGTCAAATACATAACACGTATTTTTTTGTTTTTTGTTTTTTATCAGATGTTTCTTGTTTTGAAGAAAATTACTTAATTTTATTTCTATATTTTCTTTTGTTTATGTTTTAATCATCGTTGAATATGTATTATAATGAATGGGTAGGTATATTTCTTTCATGTCATTATCAAAACATTTGATTTTTCACTGCTAGAGATTTCTGCAAATTAACATGCATTTTACTATTCAATACAATGTTAAAACATGTTTCACTCATAATTTGCATTTTCATTTATTGCTTCATTTTTTAAATTTCGAAATAATGATTTTTCCCTAAATGTTTAGCTCGTTATGTGTTGAAGATTTCTAATTGTTAAAAATAAATTATACGTATAATTAAGTTTTATTTTGAAAATCTCATTATGAAACTTTTCTATACTTTTTTTCAAGTCATTATCAATTTTTCTTATTTTTTACTGCTAGAGAATTCTGAAAATTAACATATATTTTACTATTCAATACAATGTTAAAATATGTTTCACTCATAATTTGCATTTTCCTTTATTGCTTTATTTCTTAAATTTCGAAAAAATGATTTTTCCCTAAATGTTTATCTCGTTATGTGTTGAAGGTTTCTAACTATTAAAAATAAATTTTACGTATAATCAAGTTTTATTTTGAAAATCTCATTATGAAACTTTTCTATAATTAGAAGAAATTAATATGCGTAAATTAATAATATTCTAAAACCTGAAGATGTAAGAAAGGAATTAATATCCTGACCTAATTTTTATCTAAGCTTATATTTTATAAGCAGTATATTTAATAATTTATTAAAATTATATTTTATGAATACTCTAAAAGTTCTCTATTTATTCGTAGAAAACTTTCACGGATATCAGCTATAAATAAGATAATGTTTCCTAATTTATGTAATAAACATTTAATAAATTCACATTTCTTTGAGTGGGTGGAGTAAAAAAGGCATTATGGTGAGCTTTATAATGTTATCCTTACAATCTATGCATAAAATGCGTTCTTTTATTTAGTATAATTGACGTAGAACCATATTTTCTCTTTAAATTCATCGGAGTAATATCACATTAAAGGAAAATTTAGATTTTAAACATTATTTTATAGAACTATCACGCAGAAAGAAACTTTCGACATAATGGGTTGAAAGCCATCACTTAACATTGATTGATAACAGATAACTTTCCTTTTGTCTTCATTATAAAGAAACACAAGCTATGCGGAAAATATTTTGTAAGCTGTCACAAAATATGATGTATTCAATCGTTTTATCAGTATACTACTAGAATGTTCAATTCTTGATCTATTTCATATTTTTAAAAATTAATAACTATTAATCATATTTTCTCTTTCTCTCTCCCTTCTCTTTGTATATATATATATATATATATATATATATATATATATATATATACTGCTGGCTATTAAATTACATCCCCATGAAGGAAAACATATATAAAAAATATAAAAAATATTTATTGTACGTAAACTGAATGTCATGAAGACAAAATGACTAAATTTGTAAGTAGTTTGAAGGTTTACAGGGGTGTGAAATTAGTAGAAACAGCTGTCACCCCTGGCAAATAAAACGGCCCTAACCCGGTTAGACATGGAGTGAAACTGAACTTGCATGACAGAGACGAGCCACTCATTCCATGCTGCTTCAAGTCTATGTCACACTTCTTCAAACATATTAGCTGGAGAAGGGTGACGGCAGTCTCTCAGCAACCCATAACTAGGTGCTTTCAATAGGTGACAAATATGGAGACTAGGCAGGCTAGGGCAACAATCGAATACCCTGTGCATCGAGGAAGGTCAGAATACGACGTGAAATATATGGTCATGCATTATCTTGTCGGAAGATGGCATTTGGCAGGCTTCGAAGATAGGGCCCAACCACTACACGTAAGATGTTAGCGATATAACAATCTACCATGTATCCAATCTATAGATATGCTTATCGTGTACACAATGACTTCCCAAACCATCACGCCAGTTGCAGGGCCCTTATACCAATATCGAATGTAAATAGGCGACAAGCGTCTCCTCCGAACCTCCCGACTGGTATATGGCTATCACAATACTGTTCTCAGAAACAGGACTCGTCTGAAAAGATAAAATTGCGCCACTCCTATATCCCTCTTTTCATTCGGCACACCAAAGTCGCCGTCTCTTTATGCTGCGTTGTCAAGGGAAGCCGAAGACCACGCTGATGCAAACATCGTCTCACTGAACAAGAAGATATTGGGTGTGCTGTAAACAAGCTCATTTCCTGATTAATGGTCCATGATGTGGTTATATAGCTTTGCAGGGCAAACCTTACAATATGTTTATCCTTTGGGGCGTTAATCACGGGATGGCGAGGAGATCCTGCATGCCGTTCAATGGGATCCTTAGCAACCCATTCATTCCATATTTGCCTGGCAGTGTTTGGATTTCGATCGGTGCGATGGGCAATATCACGGAACGATAATCCACTCTCTCGATAGGCAACAATCCTGTCTCTTTCGAATTCCGACACTTGCTGATAAGCCTTTCTTCTTATTCGAGACATAATACGATATTCTGAGCAAACTCCAACCTTACAAAGCGCTTTCTGAATGAGAAATCCACTACAAAACTTCACTTTTATGCAGTGCTTCATATGTTGTTTCTCCCTCCCGTGTCGTCTAAATGCGTTGAAATACTAATCATTTGCATATCCTAATATCTTCTTCTTTTCATGTGATTTTGACATGACCTCCCTGGCGATGAAATTTAAATGGCT
>BMAW01051412.1:0-17025 GCA_019974015.1 Nephila pilipes | reverse complement strand
ACACACACACACACACACACACTAATTTTGCTTATATTTAATCTTCAAATAAATAAAATTAATTGATATAAAAATAAAATTAAAAATGGATTTGTATTCTTAGAGCTATTATATAGTAGCACTATTTCGAGTAGTTTGGAAGTTCTTTTGTGCGTGAAAATTTTTTAAAAAATCTTTCGTATTTTATAATTTACTTTGTCTCATCAAAAGGGAGGTAGGAATGTACTACTTCTGTGATCAAAAAGTATCCGATGATTATGTTTTGGGCTCTAAAATTGGAAGCCAGGGAAGTTTGATTCGGTACACCTACTAAAGTGATCGTAATGCGTTTCCGTAAACTTTTTGCTGCTTGCAGAAATTGTCAGTCTCCCAAACCAACCGATTTTGCCAATTCTCTCTACCCCCCATTTTCCTTTCACAACCCCCTCCGTTCAAGATTGTGGCCTTACAAAAAAGGATATCTTTCAGGATAAAGTTACTTTCAAGTGATTTTAAACAACCACTATATATGTAACTTTAACTTCTGGGTAAGTGTGAAAATCAACCTCATACTACTCACAAAACTTTCATTTGAACAGAGGGCTGAGCCCGTTTGAGTTTGTTCCATTTGTCAGAGTAAACCGGGCTCAATCGAAAGGCCATTGCAGTAGCCAGCTTTGGCCTTTCTTAGCTGAATGAGCAGCTACAAACTTTATGTAACAAGATCATCCTCAATAGTTTTATTTTTTTCCCTTTCTCCCTTAATTAACTACGCAACTTTCTTCATTCTTATTCAAAGTCAAACTCATCGGATTTCTTAGAAAAGGGAAAAAGGAACACTGGATACTTTCTACAGTAACTTCCTCCATTCGTAACAAGAGTACCTTTTGAATCACCCTAATGCACTGAAAATTCAGTTCAAAAGATTTCAAATTCATTGAAGGGAAACAAATTACATAAAAAAAATATTTTTCTTTGCAAAGTTTTGCAAACAACAGATTTCAACTCCATAGGTGCCAACTTTTTTTCTAAAAAAATAATTATTAAATTATTCAATTCAAAATTAAAATTAAAATTCAGATTCAGATTCAAATTCAAATCCAAATTCAAATCTAACCAACCATCCATATCTATATATAGCCATCTCTTTTTTTTTTTACCCGATTTTGAAATAACGCGGTTCACCAAAATATTTTTTTACACGAATTTTTTGTTCCAGCACGAATCCTAAAACAAATTTTTTAATTTATAATTTTGACAGAGTAATGAGAAGACGGACGTTTTATGCAATGGAAGATGGCGTTTGGCAGGCATCGAAGATAGGGCACAACCACTGGACGTAAGATGTCAGAAATGTACCGATCTGCTTTCAAATTACCGTCGATCGGAACTAGAGACGCGCGTGTCGTGTACTCAATGGCCCACGGTTTCGCAGGACCAGGTGCAGGGCCCCTATGCCTATATCGAATGCAAGCAGGGGATGAGGGTCTTCTCGAAACCCTCAGACACGTATAAGGATATCAGAATACTGCACACCGAACCGGGACTCGTCTGAATAGACGGTATTGTGGCACTCCTGTATCCAGCTTTGTCATTCGGTGCACCAGATTCACAGTCTCTCTCTCTGTTGCACTGTTTGAGCGTACTATAGTATTGTTATACGTCACAATTTGAGCTCCATCGGATGATTAAAAGTGGGTTAAAATTCGAGAGCAAATTTTGGAAATACATAAGTATACATATGAACATTGCAAGTTAAATAAAAGCTAGTAAAAATGTTATATAAAGAGAGAAAAAGATTAGGACCATTTCAGAATTTCATGTACTAGAAGTTTTGTTTTATCCTAAAACCGAAATTCACGTAATTTTTTTTTTTTTTTTTTTTTTGAAAAACTCAAACCTGTGTTGACTTGCCCGTGTTGTGAGTGACCGACTTAAACTATTTTAACTGAAAATGGCTTATGAACCAGACTCTTTCACTATCAAAATTTTAAGATAAACATTTATTGAAATTATACTTTCATATCTATCCAATAAAAGTTATAGTTTTTAGAATAGAGTACTGTGAAAGGATTTTTTAAATTTGGAAACATCTGTATCTACTAGCATTTGTGAAAGTTCATTCTTCACTCTGCATTGCCATATGTTTACTTTTCCGCAAAACTCTCAATATTTTAACGTAGACATGTAATGAACTAGTTCCTATGAAGAGACATGTTAAATCATTCAGTCAATTTTCAATATTGTCAGAATCTCTGAGACACCGTTTGAAGTCGTAAACCACACAAGGAAAAGCACATAGTCTTTTTTTTTAAATTTTTTTTTTAAAGTACAGTACTTAGTTACTCTCGAATCGATGAATTTCTTCTTGGATAAAGCTGAATATGTATTTAATCTGATATCTTTAATGAAGAATTTATTTTTAAAGGTAAAAAATTATTTATGGAATATTATATGAGGTTTGATCGAAAAGTAATGGCTCTATAACTTTAAAGCTTTTTTTTTTTAAAATTTGATATTCGATTTTTTCAAAATTTTTGTTGTACCAGAAAACTACTAGTACTGTAGCTTCTATACAACGCTATTGGGCTCTCAGTTCCTAGGTGCCGTTGACGAGGTGAGAACTGAAGAAAATTACTACCCACATTGAGAGGAAGTTAAAGCAGGGAGGTGCCATTGCGCCTTATAGATTTTCGCTTCACCCCAAAAACGAAAGAGCATCTAAACCCTTTCGGGACGGCACGCCTTCGCTTAGGACGTTCCCTGGGGACGGAGGAGAATCGAAAGGAACTGACGCTCAGAAGAAAAAAAAAATCACAAAAAAAAGTTTTTGTCTTAATTTTATAATTTTTGATAATATTTTAGATTATTAATTAAGATGTGAATTTTTTTAAAATTAGCATTTTTAATAATCTTTTTTCTTTAATTTATAGAAAAATGTTTGTAAAGAAGTACTTTGGGAAATAATTTTCAGAAGCGCTATTGAAATTATTGCGAAGTTCAAAGAGTCGAGTTCAGTTTGTTTACATCACGCATTCCTTCCTACCCTCAACAGCTGATGAGCAAATTATTGAATGAAGACAAACTGTGATCAAACTGAAGGTCAATATCTAAAAACTGCTATTTATTTCAAAAGTAACGGTCGCAGGGTGCAATCTAGAGGTATTTAGAAAACGTTCCGGCTTAGAATATGAATACTCATCGTTCGACCCCCTGAGCTCATTCTCTTGTAATGTGTATTTGGTACGTTCGGCCCTGAAAGACGATCGCGAGTGATGCATATGCGGTACGTTCGTCCCGAAAGAGTTAAGGCTCCCTTCTACCGGCCATTTTGATTTCTTGGACGTAATGTTAATTCTATGGAATTTCGACTTTCGTTCTCAAATATTTACTATTTGATCTGTTTGAATGCAAAGAAGTGCATCTGAAAGAGCAAAAGACAATGAAGGCTTCTGCGGAATTACTTTCCCCCTCAGATTTATAATTTTTTTTTTAAAGATCGGAAAACTCACAAAATAATTATTAAAACAGGCATAAAAGTATTTTTAAAAATTATTATTATTAGTCATTATTTTTTTGCTCTTTCAGGCGCACTTCTTTGCATTCAAATAGATCAAATAATAAAGATGTAAGAATTAAAGGGAGAATTCCATAGGATTAACATTATATCCATGAAATCAAAATGGCAGATAGACGAGAGCCTTGAGGGACATCACTTTCATATTAAGGACAAGGTGAAAGCCGACATGAAAACCTAGTGTCGACACAAACCCCCGGAATTGTTCTTCGAAGGGGTTTTTCTTGTTTAGTCACACGTTGGCGCTATTGCAAAAAAAAAAAAAAAATGATTACGTCAAAAAGAGAACTGTTAATTACATAGAGCATACATGCAGCTTTCAGGCAACAATTTCTTCTATTGTTCTCAGTTTCAAGTAGCGGGAAAGGAACTTTTCAAATCAATACCTAAAAGAGGCTAGGAAGTAATAAATATAAGTAAAAACATTTATAAATCAAGCTTTTATTTAAAGATAGATCAAATAGAATAAAGTTAATATTTTTAAATGTAAAATAATATGTAGTTTATAGAAGCTTGAGGCCTTTAAGGCTCCCATCTACCCGCCATTTTGATTTCGTCAGCTTTATGTTAATCCTATGGAATTCCGACTTTAATTATCCCCTTTTTATTTGATCTATTTGAATGCAATAAAGTGATTCTGAAAGAGCAAAAAATAATCAATGCTTCTATGGAATTAATTTTTTTCTCCGATTTTTAAAAATATTTGAAAATATTCTTTAAAGACCGAAAAACTCAAAAACGAATAATTAAATTAAGAATAAAAATATTTTTAAAAATCTTAAGAAAAAAGTAATTCCACAGAAGCATTGATTATTTTTTGTTCTTTCAGAATCACTTTATTGCATTCAAATAGATCAAATAATAAAGATGTGAGAATTAAAGTCTTTAAGACTAAAAACCAATTACATGAGTTATATGTGTGTGCACAGTTAAAACTGAATTGGGCGTTGTCAAGTTCAAGGTCCTCTCTTCCAAGTCCGTCACTGATTGATCATGCCATAGTAATGTATTGCTTTGTGTGTGTGTGTTAGTGAAGTTTAATTGTGAAAGAGCCAGAAGTGGCTGTGCTGCTCCAAATAAGATGGAACTGTGGTCTAGACTTTGAAAAAAAAAATTAAAAAAAAAGTCAACACGGAGAAGTATCGAAAATAGAGAAGGATCGCTAGGGTATCCCGGGGATGCGTCCTCCGTGTTTACCAAAGACTTTAAACCCCAAGGGAAAAGGAAAAGATTACCAAGGTGTCTCGGGTGAGTGATGCCCGTATTCACCTGAAGAAAGCAAGTTCTTGAAGGCTGTATTGCCATCGGAGTTATACCTGTATGCAAAATTTCAATTCTACCTGAAGGTATAAAGCAAGTTGAAATTCGAGTACAAATTTTGAACTGGAGAGTTATATATGAACATAGCAAGTTAAATGAAAGCTTGTAAGCTATATTCCCTATATTTTTGTGATGGGAAAATACGAAGATTGAACAAGCATAAATGTAACATATCGAATATTTATCTATAAAATATAAATTAAATATATAAATTTCAATCCTTTTTTTTACGCCTATTTAGCTAATATAAGAATTTTAATACACACAAGTCTCAAGGCAATTTTAAATATCAGCAAAACTTTTAGATTGCAAAACATTCTATTGAAGATTTAACATACTTCTTGATATAAGTTCGCTAGTTTTAAAGGATTAGAACTTGAAGAAAGAGATTTGAAGCCTTTATTTTTATTGATCAAGGTTTGTTGCTTTTTTTTGTTATTGATCAACATGGTTAGGGAATTAAAATATTTTATTTGTGATTCAAATGATCTATTGAAATATGTTGTAAATATGAATTATGAAATCAAATGATTGAAATACAAAGTAAATAATTTTAAAAAAATTATTTATTTTGTATTTCAATCATTCGATCAGTTTCATCATTCAACCAACTAACTTGACTTAAATAGCTAATTTAAATTTAATTTTAATACAAAAAACATTACAAAAAATACAACTATGTAATTTGCAAAAATAGTTTAACTTAAAATTAACGTGTGATTCATGTCACAAAAATAAGAATGCAGGCAAAACAGGGAAAGAGAAAAAGGAACTTTTACAAGTTTCTTTTGCAAAAAACTAAAAATTTGTAATTAGTAAGGTAGCCTTAGGTTTTTAACACTGTTTTTAATCTTGATTACATTAAGTTTAAATTTTGGGTCACAGAAGATGGTATTTTCTGCTTTTCCTCCAAAAGTACTCTTCTGAGATCATTCTTATTTTTTTTATCTCTTGTTTCCTAATTTGTCTATCAAGATAAACCCACAAGTGTTCAATGGGGTTCATATCGGATGACTGAGGAGAGGTTTTGAGCTGTTTTTAAAAATTGTAGAGCATCCAATTTTGTACAGTTCGAGCTGTATGTTTTGGATCACTATCTTGCTGTAAGATAAACAGTTTCTGAAGTCCTAATTTTGCAGCGTTTTGGCACGTAGATTATCTTTTAAAATGTTCAGATAACTGAATTGATTCCTCGTTCCATCAATTATTACTAAATTACCTACATCAGAAACTGCTAAGGAAACTCAAACTATAATTGAACCACCACCGCGTTTAACAGTTCATCTCCCCTTCTTTGCTTTGAGCTCTGCATTTGTTTTCTTCCACACTTTTTGGTGTCCATCTGATCCATAAATGCTGAATTTACTCTCATCAGAAAGAATTACAGAACTCCAGAAAATCTCATACTATTTTACATTCTCTTTTACAAAGATAAGTCTCTTTTTGTGATTAACTTTGCTTTCGAACGGTTTTCTTCTCATGTTCCGACCATGGTATTCTGCCTTTCGTAGCACACGGCGAATTGTCTCAGGATTGAAAGATTTACCTGAATGGTTTTCTACATCAGATTTTAATTTGGGAGCACTAATATTTGGATTTTCTTTAATTTTTCTGATAATATCCCGACTTTTTCTATCAGTGAATATGAGAGGTTAACCAGTTCTAACCTTGTTTTTAGAACTGCCCTCAGTCCGAAATTTTTCAATGACTTTTTCACAATAGCTGGACTTTTCTCGATGATCTAAGAGATTTCCCGTTGAGATTTGCTCTTCTTATGCAGTTTTATATTTAAATCTTTCAGATCTTGTTTCTTTCCTCGTGGAGCCATCAGTAAATTACATAATTATTTAGCGACTAACATATAAAATTGCAGAAAAACCTTCAGAACTATCTGTAACATACAACATAATCATTAAAAAGTGTTTCTACACTTTTAAATGATTCACGACCTTTAAATTTTCAGATTGCATACATACTTTTATGATGTAAGTTTTTACTAGTAGATAAGAAAATGATCTTTAAAATTGCAAAGTAAATTAAGTTCATTTTCCATTTTCTTGAAGTGTAATTCACAATGAATAAAGTATATTCTCCAAAGATATTCCTTGCATTTATTTTAAAAATTTGGACTTTATTTTTGACTGGAGACATGAGGTGCATACTTACTTTTGTGACTAAGTGTATGTGTATGAACATTATGAGTTTCAGAAAAGTTTGTTAAAATCACATTTATTAAATATGAACTATGTATCAGATTACATACATACTTCTATGATGTAAGTTGTTACTGGTAGATAAGGAAATGTGCGTTTGTGTGTGACCTTTAAAATTATAGAGTAAACTAAGGCAAAGTTCATTTTTCATTTTCTTGATGTGTAATTTGCAACCAATAAGGTATATACCCCAAATATATATATCTTATATTTATTTTAAAAATTTGGACTTTTTGTCTGGAGAAATGAGGTGCATACTTACTTTTGTGACTAACTGTACATTAGTATAAGGGCTTCGAGTTTTAAAACTGTAACCATGAGAAAATTTCGATTTCAGAAGAATTTAAATAAGAAGTCTAGGTCAATGATTAACGACAAGATCTTGTTACCTTTCCGAGCATTCTTAAGGTAATGGAAATACTGAAATGCTTCACATTTTGCATTTTTTTTTATTTTGAAGTTAAATAAACTTCACTTAGAACACTTCACTGATTCTGTAGATGTGTTATCTATTATAATTAGATGTTGCCCTTGTCACTTGACCAAGTTTCAAAATTACGAGATCCGTCGCCAATAGCCCTAGTGTTGCTTCTCAGTGCACGCGCGATGTTTATGAACAATCCCCTCATATCTATTATAATTTGATAATTGGAACATTCGAAAATTAAATTTTAAAATTGTAAAAATTTGCTTTTTTAGAATTCTGGTACACTTATCTCAAAATTTACTTCATCCATACTGTTGGTATTATGTATATTATAAATGTTTTATAATATATATATATATATATATAAATGTTATGTATATAATAAAAGGACTGTTACCTGTACATTAACAACAATTTTTTTTCTAATGAACATTGACAAATTTTTACTGTTATACTATATTTATATGAAAATTATGAAAAATTAGAATAATAAAATATTTAAAATTTTAAATTTTTTATTAAATTTCATTTTTTAAATAACTACTTTTTGTGTATATAATGCTATATTTATAAGCACTCTAATAATTTTTAAAGTTGTAAATACAGTAGATTAAATGTAAGTAGCACTTAAAGTTAAGCACAAGGTTTACAATAGTGTGTGAGTGAGTGATTGAATGTGAAGGTTATTGGCGCAGGAGTCAGATGTGGCTATGCTGTGCTAAACAAGACTTAACTGTGGTCTAGACGTGAAAAAAAAGACAAAAATTAGTTGATAAGAAGAAGGGTCGAAAATAGAGAATGATCGCTAGGGTAACCCGGGGGTAGGTCACCCGTGTTTACCAAAGACAGTAAAAACCCGGTAGGAAATAAAAAAATCATTGGGGTGCCTCGGGGTCATGATGCCCACACCTAGCTAAAAAAGGCAAGTCCCTGAGGTCTCCTGATATAATCTCCAGGAGCAGGATGCCCGACTGTACCCCTAGAATTTTAGTCGCCTCTTATGACATGCATGAGCTACAGTGGGACTATTCTTTCACACCCGGTCACCACACGGGTATCTCACATTCTGAATCACGAATCAAAAAAGACATAGAGAGACATAGTATTCTAACTTATCAATCTATCATTATCTATTCAATATCTTGTTCCTGAGGCAGAGTCTGATTATAATCCGCTCACTTTGTCCTATTATGGAATGATATAGTCGAACTCCGTTAATTTTGGAGTCCGCTTAACTCGCTATTTTACCATGACACCCTATTTATAAGATTAAAATTAATCTTTTATCAGATGATATCGAAATTGAATTGGACTGAGGTTATTAACGTCGCTCCAGAAGCAACACAAGGACTATTGGCGTCGGATCTCGTAATTTTGAACCTCGGTCAAGTGACGAGGATGACATCTGAGATGGCACCTTCCCTCCTAACTTCTACACTCCGCCATCGGGAGGACTTTGAGTCTCGAAATATTTTACTTGCCTTTGCCTCGGCTATACGGTGGGTCTTTAGAACCACAAGGCTCGAACCCACGACTCGACGAAAACCACCGGCAGCAAGTCCATGACCATTAGACTACCGCAACCACAGATGATATCGGGACTCCTATTAAGTGGATAATTGTATCTTTCTATTTTGTATGCTGTGGGAAAAACATGCCATATTGTTCCGATTTTCAATAGTAACTTATATTCCAAGGGAGAGAAATTAGAAACAGGAGAAAGGGATTGGTAAAAAGGTATTCGCCCACCTAAAAACTGGTAAAAAAGCTTCGAGGGTAGAGCAAGAATCTTTTATGAAACGAGAGTCTCAAGTCCCCTGGTCGTAAAGTGCAGGTGGTGACTTTTGTTCCAAAAGAGAGAAGATAAAAATTCAATAAGCGAAGGTGACAAAAGGTTTTCTTTGAGAAACATGCTTTGAAAGTTTACCGTTAAGAGAGAATCGCGAGCCTTTTAATACATTTTATTTATCTTTAATTTGAATGTAGATGCTTGGATTGGACATGAATCACCATCCCTCGAAAAGTGAAATGTTTTAGTTTGGATTTTTTTAAGAGATTATTTTCAAGATCTTGCGATCAGTTAGATAATACGTTCGTTCCCCCATTTTTCACGGATCAAATTTTTAGAGGTATAAAGATTTTTTCTTGCATAAGGATTTCCGTAATAATTAATAATAATTTCGAAAGAGTCTAAGCGTAAAGAAAAAAAGTATACCACTGCTTTTTGAAACTTATAATATCACTCAGTTTAAATTAAAACTGTAACTCTCGCGATTTTTTAACGATTGACCTGATAACTGTGAATTTTCTTGGACTGATTGTAGTAATAAATCTTTTATTAATACGATTAAATATATTTTAGATGCTATAGAAACGTAATTTGTGTTACATTAAAGTTGCTTTAACATTCTATTATTAAATGTTTCAAATTCTCCCCTCCCTTCCATCCGGATTGTGAAACTAGGATTACTTTCACACTTCGAGTCACAAATGATGGAAGAATACAGACACAGTGTTCCAACTTATCGATTTGTCATCGCCCATTCAATGTCTTGTTCCTGAGGCAGGGTCTAGTTATTAGCCGCACACCTCGGCTTTTTAATGGAGTAATAGATCCTCGGAAAGTGCATAAATCACGCAAATGGCCATTTTGTTTTACACTCCATGACCAGTTTTTGCACAGAGGCTGGCGTAGGAGTCATTCGGCTTGTTAATAGCAAGCACTGTTCACTTATTTTAGTTCTTGACAATGGCAAAAGTACGGTCCCTATTTTTTAATTCACTGTAACACGTGTAGAGAGTTCATATTTTATGTTCTCGATTTAATTATGATTTTTCCATTGTTTCGTGTCTTCGGTGTGTAGTAGTATGATTTCGGGAAGCAAAGCGAAAATGTCTGAATAATTTTTTTTCAATATTTTTGGCAGTAAATATGTTATTTTTTTGGAATTTTATGTGTTTATTTTCACAGTTTTATGTGTTTGTACCAATTATATTTTCCTTTTTAAAAAGATCTCCCCGATACAATTACTCACACAGCAAATTTTCTTACATGCTAAAAGTTCGTAACTCATTTAAACTAAAGTCGTGTTTTAGAATTCATTTCTTAAAACTTGGAAAAACAAGAAAGAATTCTCGGACTTCTTCAAGAAAAATTCGTAAGAATCAAGATTTTATAAGACCCCTCCCCCTCCTTTCCTCCCAAAAGTTATTCATTTTTCAAATTATAAAGTGATTTTTGATCCTCTCTGTATTTTAATAATTAATTATCGTAACTTTTAAGTGCTTTCAATTGTTAAACAATCAATCATTACACATTTCAATCGTTAATCGTTTTTATCGTTTAAATCGTTTTATGATCATGGCTTGTAGTTTTTGGATGACCAGTATTATAATTTTAATTGTAATAAATTGTTCTCACAAGTATGACTATTTAATTTTCAAATTCTCTAAAAAGGAAAATGATAAAGAGAATTTTTAAAATATTTTTTCAGGTAGCCTTTATTTGCATAATCACATTGGATCAGGAGCGTAGTGAGAATTTTTTCATGGGGTCGTGGGAGTTCTCCCTCTTAACTCATATCTCAAAATTAATTTCAAATTTCATTGTTTATTTTCAAGGTGAAAATAATGTTTATAGTACGGGATCTCAAATATTAACTTTTTTTGGGAAAAAATCAGTAAAAAAAATTTTCAGTTTTAAAATTTTAGTATACAGCAATCCGTTTGTAGAGTGGGGGAGATGGGAGGTAACGATGCTCTTATCCCCCCTCCCCGTTGCTATGCCACTGCATTGGATAATTTCCACACTTATGTATTTTACAATAATTGAAATCCCGACCCTTGATTTTCAGACTCTGAAAACAAAACAAAAAAAAAAGTCGTAAATATTATTTACACTTTAAATTGTAAAGTAATTTTTGGCCATTCTATAATTACAAGCCTCTAACACATTACGAGAATCAAAATTCTTTTCTCAATTTTCCTTTGTGGGTGAATATGGTAAGTGTTTTAAAAATAGCCGAAGACAAATTCTTTATGAATGAAATGTCATAAAAACATATTTCAGGAGCCTCTTATATATATATTTTATCCAATTAAGCGTTTTATAATTCTCTATTGAACAACAACAATAAAAATGGACATGTTCCCTCGCAGAAAAAGGAACAATGTATTCTCTTGGCATCAACAGGAAGTGGTCTGACTCTTCCAAATCAAGGTTTCTTAATCAGGAGTGATGACGGACAAGGGCGTGTCCTTTTTCCCGAATCTTTTATGGAGATAAATGGTATTTTCAGGAGAGAAGACGATGATGGATTTTGATTTTAATCGCGTGAACGCGATACGAAAGAAAGAGAAAATCGTTCATATTAGAAAATGGGTATTTTCAAGACCTCGATATATTTTCATTCGCCTTTTTTTTATTGTAGAGTTCAAATTGTAGGAAGTTAAATCAATTACTTCTCATTAAAATGAAGGACCAATTATTTTAAGATTAATATATATGACTTAGGAGAGCTGTTTGTCAAATTAAAAAATGGAAGAGTTGCATTGTTAAAAAAAAAATGGATAGGTCAGGTGAAGATATTTTCGAGTACAATATTAGCCTTGTTTCAAAATGGTTTGGAAACTGTATTAGGCGCAATTAAGTATATTTAATTACCTGATTATTAATTTTTTTGATTAATTTGTTCCTCTAAAGTAAACCGAATACAAAAATATGCATATTTTTTCAACTATAACTTTAAATTTTATTATACGATTGCCGAAACACGTTCGTTTACAACGGGAAAAAAATATGTACACCTGGCTTTATTAAAAAAAATTGAATTCTATTATGATTTCAGTTCATTAAGAGATTTGCTCAGAATGCATCAAATTTACATTTTCTTTTATTTGCGTTTGCTGGCGTTCTTCCTGCTGAGTCATGCATTCAAGAACTGATTCCACAAAAGACACATCATATAACAGGGCTGATGCACGTTAAATCTATCGAGGTTCCAAGTCCTCCTATTGGATGGGTGTGGAAGCTTGGAGATGGGGATGCCAGCTCAGGTGTTGTTCTCGTCACTTAACAGTGGTTCAAAATTGCGAGATCGTTTGAGTGTAGTTAGTGCAAAATTAGAGTGACATTAATGATCAATCAGTCAATTAATTTACTTGCAATCCAAAAAGGAAAAACAATTTTTTTGACACGAGGTAAAGTAAATTTCATAATATTTGCAATGGAATGCTTATGCACATTTTAAAATACAAAGAGCATGATGATATTTATTCAAAAACTACGAGTATTAAATCGAATTAATGGAAACTTCAATATATATATATATATATATATATATATATATATATATATATATATAAAATACATCGATCAATAACTCCCGAGTCTAACATTGAAAACAACATTTTTTTTGCAAAAATTTTTTTTATTCATCAACATAACACCTTTTGTTAATCACCTTTTAGGGTGATACAATCGTTCCAACGCTTTTCCAAATCTTTTTTTTTTTTCCCCCAATTTTTTTTTTTTTTTTCCGCAAGAAATCTTTTTTGTTGCGAGTTAATAGCAAACAGCTTTCTGAATCATCGACTCGTTGCTGTTTTTGTTCCATCGAAAGCAATCGCGGCACCCACTTGGAAAAAACCTTTTTCCTGGTCCGATCGACTTAAAATTTTGACACGTTTCAAGCAAAGGTTAGTACTCTAGAAAGACCTGGTTACTGGTTTACTACGAGCACCATCTCTGGGTTAGTCTCGGGAGTTATTGATCGATGTGTTATATATATATATATATATATATATATATATACATATACTAATGCCTTAACTTATAACTTATTCTATCTTTCCTTTTTATAAGTTAAGATGAAGTTCGTGATTTTAGCATCGGGGAGAGAGAGAGAGAGAGAGAGAGAGAGAGACAGATTTAGTTTTTATTAACGTCGCACTAGAAGCAACACGAGGGCTATTGGCGATGGACCTCGTAATTTTGAACCTCGGTCAATTGACGAGGACAACACCTGAGCTAGCACCCCCTCTCTTAACTGCTCCACCACACCAACGGGTGGACTTCGGGCCTCGACAGATTAAACGTGCATCAGTCCCGGTTACACGGCGGATCTTTAGAGGTCAAGAATTAAACCCACGAATGAACGAAAACCACCGGCCACGAATCCGAAACCATGACCACTTCTGCGGCCACGAGAAAGAGAGAGAGATGCGAGACCCCCTCCAATCTGTGTTGTGCTTCTTCTACTGTTTACGACGTCAATATTTGAATTTTGAATCAAAACATTTTCGTTAACTCTCGATGATTTCGAAATCCGATTCCTTCACATTTAAAAAAAAATACTGGAAAACTTCGACAGGTGTCATATTCGAATACACAATGACCAATTAACTTTAGAACCCCTTACAGTTAATTTCCCGATGAATATTTGAAATATATATAGAAACTGACCTTGGATCTTGGAAAACATTGGAATGCATTGTATTTGGAAAAAACCTTTCTGATATTAAAATAACGTTTATTTTACCTTTCCATATACAAAATAAAGAATTGTTTTCGACATAGATAAAAAGTTTGCGTTCTTTAATTCCTTCAAAAGTATCTTTTTTAAATCATGAATTTTTTGTAGAAATAGTCTTCCTAATATTCTCTGAATAATCATAAGAATATGTGCGCTAAATAAGATTATACAAAATTATTTACTGTTACAAAAAATAGGGAGGAACATTCATTCGAGAATTTTTTTTTGTTACATTTAATTCGTCCAATTTTCAATTGCTTAAGAATAGTTTCATTTATTTTGATGATATTTCTCTGTTTATGCTTGATATCAATGCATATTCAAAGTATTCATGATACTGATTGGATTATTTGGGTTGGATTGATGATTGGCTATTCCGTCGCATTTAGAAACAACACGGGGGTTATGGGCGACGAATCTCGTTATTTTGAACCACGGTCAAGCGGTGAAGACAACATTTAAGTTGACACTTCCCTCTCCAAACTTTCACATCATACCCATGGGAGGACTTGAAGCCTCGATAAATTTAAGGTGCATCATCCTCGCTACACAGCGGGTCTTCAGTGGCACCTGGGCTCGAACCCACGCCTCGACGGAAGCAACACCGGCAGCTAGTTAGCGACGAAGACCTCTAGGCTACTGCGGCAACGAATTTCGCGGACATGGAGCAACAATGGCTATTATTACCATTCAAAATCGGGTCAATCAAAACATTATATCCACGGGGAACTAAAAATTAATTATCAGTATTCTTAACCTTTTCATTATCATATGCTCTAAATAACCACGTTTAAAATTCTTGCAGAAAATATGACCTTCAAAAGCCAAATTTGCAGTCTACAGCAGAAAGCTTACAAGCGTGCTCCCAAAATTTATGTAACATTTTTTTTCTTAATTTTTTTTCCTGATAAGACATATTTACAAAATAAGCAAGGATCTTTTTCAACCAATAGGCAACGCATGAAAGAGTTTGACTTCGACCTGAGTAGAGATTTGCCCAGTGACTACCCCAAATAATCGTTCTAGGAACATCTTATCTGCATTTTTCTTCACTGAACAATTTTCTCCAAATTTTTTTGTCAGTCATTCCAGAAACAGCGGAGGATATCACTTTCAAGGATAGCAGCGGAGGTCAGCTGTGATGATTAATAAGTTCGTTCACACAAATAAATAACAGCTTTTCTATGAAATAAGAAAAAAAAAATGAAGGACCTTATTGTGTAAACGTTTTCTATTAATTTTTTTGTATCTAAAATATCGCTTAGTAACATAATGAATTAAATCATTATAAAATGTGCTAAAATAAAATGTTCGAGGAAGAATAAATATAAGTGAAATTTTTTTTTTAAATCCACCTTTTATGAATAACTTAAATGTACAAAAATGATTCTTTTAAATGCAAAATAAAAAGTAATTTATAAGAGTTTGAGACCCTTGATTAAGATACCTAGGCAAGGACCAATAAATTACGTGCTCACTAACTCTGTCACTGCTGGATCATACTATGGTATTCTACGGTCATGAGAGTTATACTTGTAAGCAAAATTGTAGCTCAATAAGGAAGTGGGTTAACATTTGAGTGCAAATTTTGAACTGGAAAATTTAGTTTTTTTAGTTTTAGTTTTTATTAACGACGCACTAGAAGCAACACGAGGGCTATTGGAGACGGACCTCGTAATTTTGAACCCCGGTCAAGCGACCATGATGACACATGAGCTGGCACCCACCTCTCCAAACATCCACACCACGCCAACTGAACTGGAAAGACATACACTTGAACGCAGCTAATTAAATAAAAGCTTGTAAAAACTAACACCACTTCTAAAATAGCAAATCATAGGAATGTCTTGATTGATCGATTATTAACATCGCACTGGAAGCAACACGAGGGCTATTGGCGACGGACCTCGTAATTTTAAACCTGGGTCAATTAACGAGGACGATACCTGAGATGGCACCCCCTCTCCTAACTTCCACACCACGCCAACGGGAGGACTTTGGGTCCCGACAGATTTAACGTGCATCAGCCCCGGCTACACGGCTGGTCTTTGGGCGTCCAAGGATCGAATCCGCGACTGAACGAAAACCGCCACCACGAATCCGAAGCCATGACTACTAGGCTGCTGTGGCCACTCACACCACATTAATGGGAGGATTTGGAGCCTCTACAGATTCAACATGCATCAGCCCCGCAACATGGTTGGCAATTAGTGACAGCAAGACTCGAACCCGCGAGTTCTTGATCATGACCCCTAGGCTACCTCGACGACTGGGAGTACTTTGAGATTGATTTTATTTATCGTCTCTCTAAAATTACACAAGAGCTAGATGCGACAAACTTAGTAATTTAAAGTCTCGGTAAAACGATGTGATGTGATTGTTTATTATAGCGCACTGATAAGCAACACGAGAGCTATTGTCGACTGAATTTGACCTCGGTCATGTGACGAGGGTGACACCTGAGCTGGAATCTTCCTCTCCAAATTTGCACATCTTACCACAGAAGGACTTGGCTCTTGGCAGCTTTAATATGCCTTAAGCACTGACGTCTGGTCTTTAATGGCTTCAGGACTCGAACTCACAACACGACAAAACGCCGGTTGTAAGTTCACGATCATGATCTCTATGCTACCGCGGCCACTCGGTAAAATAATACAGATAATGCTTGAAGTTGTACCTGATTCATCTAACTTCCACTCCACGATAACCGAATGCATCTTTCTAAAATCAAACAAGTCAGCACCCATAGCTGTGATTTGCAACAATGTGTTTCCGTGCATAATGATCAATTAATATGCAGAATAAGTTTTGAGCAGAAGTATCTCGGTTCTTTCTCAGAAATAATTGAAACTGTACGATACCCCTATTTACCTTTGAATAAAAAAATCAATATCAATTGCATTTGTTGTCCAGTTTCTCGATGTTAATGTTTATTTCACATACTGAGTAATTACAATCTGTAGAAAATATAATCAA
>BMAW01051409.1:6564-16824 GCA_019974015.1 Nephila pilipes | reverse complement strand
TACTTTTAAGGAATTCCAATATTTTGGAGAAGATTTCTCTTGCATTTCCGAAATATTTTTTAGTTTTGCAGTCATAATATTCCTGAATTCTTGCAAGTAAAATGAATATTCATCATTTCTAATGCTGTACTGATATTTCTCTATTCCACAGTCTTAAAGAAACGTTCCAAAAATCATTTTTGTGCGATTCAAAAAATCCATTATACGCTTCTTAAATAATCATAGTTAGAATTTCTTGCGTTTAGTTATCCATTTATTAAAAAGCTTGCTTTTGGTTGAGACATTTTACCTATCAT
Source organism: Nephila pilipes (assembly GCA_019974015.1). Classification (NCBI taxonomy): domain Eukaryota; kingdom Metazoa; phylum Arthropoda; class Arachnida; order Araneae; family Nephilidae; genus Nephila; species Nephila pilipes. Next base: position 16,528 of record BMAW01051409.1, on the reverse strand, counting down.
ATTCTGTACTAATCACTGCTGCAATATCAAAAGACTATCTGGTTCCGAAGTAATATATTAGCTCATTATAAATATGAAACATAATAAAATAGCATTTTTTTTACTTTTAATATATTTTCCCAGTTAACATGTGTATATGATAAAATCAATTGCAATTAGTATATAATATATTCCAGATATATTACTATTCCATATTTTTCGGAACTTTAATTTGAATTCATTAGTTTAGATGTATTTTGAAAATCAGTTCTGTAGTATGACAGATTTCTCAAACTGCGAAAAAATTCTTCCAATGTGCCAAGAATCCAACGCATAATTGCTTGTAAATCTTTCTGATATTTCTTAAGGTAACTGAGACACCTACGACGAAGAAAAATTAGTTTACTTTATGGAAAGTTTAAAAATATCTCATTTTTTTAAATTCGTAGCAAAGTAAGTCACACTTCAACTTCGAAATAGTTATATATTTCCATATCAGTTTATGCAAAAAAATCTCATTTATAAATAGAAATGGATATATGTGAGCAATTAATAGTCAATTACAGCATTTACCTTTTTGTAAATCGAGTAACATTCATAAAAATACTATGCAATATGTGATGTTTATAAGAGTTGATTAAAAAATAGTTATATTCACTACGTAGATATAACTTATTTGATGTTTTACGTAATATCAGCACTATTGCTCAAGTGGATTTTGATGAAAGCGTATCAAAAACCTAAGAAATCCACATTTTGAGAAAAATGCAAATGCAGATATTTTTCTTTATGGCGTGGAATGTTTACTTAAAGTTTTAAAACTAATCTTTTTAGCTTTCTATTCATCAAATTCTCATAAAATACAACATCTTCGAAATTAGTGAGGTATCTTCTAATTTTTTACATCAAAATAAAAATAATTAAAAATACAAGAACAAAAACTATTCTAAGCAATGTGTTCTGAAGAACAGATTTTACCTCCAAAAAATTAACTCTTAACTTTTTTTAAGTAATTATTAAACTATTCATTTAAATATAAGAATTAAGGCAAACAATAAAGTATTGAAGTGGGCAATACATATATTCTTTACAATTAATAAAATTAAAGCAAACAATAAATTATTAAATTAAATATAACTTAAACTAAATATAATTATTATACATAAAATGAATGAATCTTTATACATATTTTATATAATTGCAGTTGAAAAATTTAAGAGAAATTTATTATGACACATTTTTGAAAATTAAATTCTTTACTGGTAAAAGCAGGCAACAAAAGTATCTGCAAAATTTTTACTTTAAATGTATAAAAAGCGGCTCAATAACCCTCTTGTCGTTGAATAAAACAATAGCTATTTTAATTGGTAATACAAAATCTGAAGCATTTTAAAGTCTCAGTTACCTTAAAAACGAATTAAAACTTCTTAAACGATATTATTTACGAAACATTCATACATTATATTAATATGAATTATGTGAATTGAATGATAACTCCATCAAACATCGATGTTAAAGGTTTCAAAAATCGCTGAATTTTGTAATAGTTTCACATGCATTCATGCTTAGAAAAGCATTACGAAATTTATCAAATATAGCTCATGAAAATATGCTTTCTGCGTTGACATTTCAGGCGCAGAAAGAGCCTAAAATGAGTGCTTTGATGATTTTAACGACCAGTTATCATGTGTTTGTCATTTTTGCTACATCTTTAACATTTTAAGTATTATTAATTGTTCCATTATTGTTATATCATGATTAAGCACTTTTCTGCAATTTCCTGTCTCCTCTTATATTACGCTTGTGTAGAATGTTCTAGAATAAATCATTAAATTTTGTAAAATTTTCTATGAAAAGTATTTCATTATACTAATTCTGTTATTTGCTTTCTTTCCTTATTGTTTATTGACAAAATTGTGGCAGACACAGTCTATTATAAATTGTTTGGAATCCCCTCTTTTGAATCCATTAAATAATCATTCTAATACTTTAATTCTCCCATTGTGAAAGTTTTCTTTCTTTACATCACATTCAACCCTTTATGCGTAAGGCATATTATAGCATGTATAAATTATATTAACTATTCGTTTAAAATTAATAATTTTTGTATTGTAGACCTTTTCTTTCTGTTTACAAATCATCGCTTTTAACTATACTTTATGAGTATAAATACTTTAAAATAAAATGGCTGATATATATTATATTAATGTATATTATACGAGTAATTGTGGTTGTTTAGTTTCTATTATATATGCATACCTCACTATTTTTCATAATGGTAAAAAATGTGTAATTGCACGTTTTAAATGGTTATTTCGTTATTTATTGAACCAAATCGATCTTCTATTGTAATAATTAATAAATAGATCTTATTTTGGTATACTGATCACGAAAACTAATTTTTTCTCATAGTATTTTGTAAAATGTTTCGTTTTGCTTAAATAGAATGTAACTTTGAGTATTGTCTACTTCTATTTTCATAATAAATATAACTAAATCTCTTTCCTTTTTCTTAAAAATGTGTTTTAGAAATCTGATAAGTAATTAACATTTACTTATAATTCATATTAAAAGTTCATAATAAAAGGATTATACATCGATAATAAACAGTAGTAAATTTTATTCCTCCTTATATAGGTATAATTTACATTTTTTCAAATGAAGTTTGTTTTTTCTTCAGTTTCCAAATACTCAAAAATACTGGTAACTCAGGAATAACATTTTGCTATTTAAAATTTCATTATGTGCACTTAACACTTTTTATAATTTAAAATCATTTAATTTAGTTCACGATTAGTGTTGAGAAATAGATAATCGTTTATTTAAGCATTTTAATTAAAAAGATGCCAAATATAAAATGTACACAAAGACTGAATCCATTAAACTTTCAAGAAAACTGAAAAGTTTTCTATATTTCAAATGAGCTTTAATTTACTCAGCATAATTGAAAGAAGCTGAAATGATCTCCTTATTTTCAAGACTTTTGAATAAATTATGTATAGTTCAAGAAGGTTTAAACTAGCTTAATAAATTTTAGAAGAATTTAAATTACCTCAAAACATTTCAGGAAATTTAGCTACGTATTGGGAATAGTGTCTTCTGAATTCCTTTTCTGGCCAATCCCTAATCAGTCAACCGACCAAACAATCTACCAAAAAACCAATCAAAAAAGCAAAAAAAAAATTAGTCAATTAACTTACCTACCAACCAAAAAACTAATCAATCAGTCAAATAACCCACCTGTCAATTATTCAGTCAATAAATCAACCAACCAAACAAAAAACTATCCAAACAACCAATCAATCAGTCAGACAATCAATCAGACAAATAACCAATCTACCTACCATTCCATCAAACAAACAAGTAACTAATCAATCAAATTTTCGTTCTGTTGTCCCTATGGTAGCGAAATATGTTCCTTCTCAACGCATTACATAGAACAATTCCTTTTTTCAAAGTGTTATATACAATGTTATGATGATTTTGGGGTCTTCTCAAGAAACTGAACAAACTTATCTTTATTGAAATTTTAATTAATATCTAAAGAATAATATGAAAATAAAGAAAAAAATATTTCTCTCTCAAATTATTTCTTTGAAGAAAAAATATTCAATGTCAGAATTAAATTTTCGTGTATCCCGGGATGGCAAGTCTTACGATACCTTTTCAATACATTTTCTTTTACGTTATTTTTGTGTAATTATATATTTGACCTACTTTCTTAGGGAATGAAAATTTCCCACATATGAATTTCTTCTGATTGCTTATTCTGAATTGCATTTATACATACGTAAAACCTTAAACAACAAAAAAGTGATTGTGCGATAAAATTTAAAATGTTCTATTGAAGAAAATTGCTATCGTAAAATATATTACATTAAGCTTGAAAAATTAAATTCATAATACATTTTATTTGCTTTAAAAATAAAGGTTTATTTTATTGAACTGTTAATTCTATCAACAGCATTTAAACTTCTTGATTCAACAAAGTTGAAAGTATTTATATATATCTCATGTAAATATCTTATCGGAAATCCTCATATAAGATTAATAAACAATTTAAGATACTTATTTTAAAGTATCCGATAAATTCATATTTTTATTATGATGATACTATACTTCTAGTAATTGGGGAAAAAAGCATTGCTTATTTATTTTCTATATGAAAGAAGTAATGGCTTTCTCGGAAAGAGAATTTTTGAAAAAAGGAATTTAAAAAAAAGAATTATTAATGCATCTCCTAAGACTTTACATGTTAATTTTTACTAAAAATTTATTTTTAATATACTAATCAACATATATTTTAACAATTGACGATGTCTTAAATTTTTATATGATTATTTTAAATTGCGGTTCAAAGTAATTATTTTTGAGAAATAAATTGTTTTGGTTTCAACTAAAATTCTCTAAATTAATTTATATTTGAATGAAATTAAAATTATATGAATTTATTTAATTTCATGTATATCTTCATTTTAATTGAATATTCGCATTTTAAAACAAAAACAAAAATAAAAAAGGGGTTTTAATTTCTTTTGAAAGAGTGTTTTTTTTAATTGGAAAAACACTTAACTCGTAAAAAGTATTAAAAACAAATAACATTAAGTAACAATCATAATCATATTATGTGACAACAATCAAAAATATAGTAACTTGACAGTCAGAATTCAGAGGTTTCCTTAAATCTCTTCACAAATTATTGTGAATCACAAATTATTAATATGCAAGTAATATAAAATAAAATGAAAACTTTTTTAATATTATAAATTTATTTAAAGGATGGTATCTGCTACTAGAATATTTTAAATGCAAACATTAGAACCTTCAAAGTTGACAATTTCTATCATCAGATTTAGTTTTTTGCAATTCTCACTTACGCATTATATATATATATATATGATTTATCTTAAAATCTACTTCTCAAAGTTGACCATCTGTGTAAGTGTTTATATTGACCATTTGGAGTTGACACAGATGACACACAGTTTTACTTTATTCATTTATCATATGTAAGTAACTTGACTTGTTGAATTCACTATTCACCGAAAGATAGAAGGCGTGGAATTTATATCGTAAGCGTATTAGTCTACCTGTAAGCTTAGTTCATATATTTTTCTTAGTTTATATATCTTAATGGTTTTGTCTAAGATTTTCTTGGATCAAAATTTATGGAATAGAAAAAAAATACTTTAATTATGAGTAAATATTTGTATCCAATTGAAAAGACTTAATTAAACTATAGAGTATTCTACATTTATTTAAATCATGCATAGTTAAAAAATACTCAAATTGAATAGCTAGAAATTATCTACGTTAAAAAGTGAATTGAAAATAAAATTACATGCACGTGATTATACAGTTAATATAAATGGTAGTAAAGAGGGTTTGTTAGATTTTTAAGTTGTATAGCCAGCCTATATGAAACATTTTTCCTCTTAACTTTATCATACAAGTAAGAAATAGACAAATATTGATTTTTGTTTTTCAAAAAAAAAGTGACGGATCCTGAGAAATTAGTAAAGTAGGTGAAAGATGTTGTTCGCGGAAACATTATTGTGTGTTTTAATTCAATAGTATTATATGGTGGTATTAAATAGCCTTATTTCCATTTCATTTTTTTTAAAAGCGTTTTTAATTTTTAATACTTTCTTGATGTCTTTCAGTGTTTCTTCTGTGTTTTCCTAGCTACTTTTGCAATTTATATCTATTTTTTACTTAAATATTTAGTTTTAAATAATCTTAATTTTAAATAATATCTTTAGATATATTTATATGCATATATATATATGCAATTTATACGAGAAAATAAAATGCATGTACTATTCAGTATTATATGCCCAATTTCATACTTTAATTATTTCAGTATGCTTACCAGTTTATTCTGGTCCCTTGGTTTGTTATTTTACAGAGATTGTCTTGTGTAGCATCTCTAGGACTTCTATAATTAAATATTTTTCAACCCTTAACATAGACTTTATTGGTAACATCTCAATAATAACTGCAAATAAAGGTTCTGCAACAATAACTTTATTTTACACTGTTAGAAGTTTTCTATTAAAGATTCAGTTACAAATTACAGCGGCCTACTGTTCTACACTTCGATAATTAAAGATTTTAGGGAAACGTAGAGGGTCTCTATTATCTTGTACCTCTCGATCTTGCTGTAATTAAGGATTCTGTTACAACTTGCAGAGGTTCTATTATATCAAAACTCTAAAACTTCTATGATTAAAAGGTCTACTACAACTTATATTCCCCCTTTCTATTGTATAACTCATTTATAACATCTAAAATTAATGATTGTACGTATTACAATTTGTAACGGCTTTCCTTCGTTATTTAAATATACATAAATTGTAAAGCTTGATTAAATAGTCAATAAAATTACAATTCCTGTTGCAAAAATGTGAGAATAAAGCATAATATAGTAAGTTTCTTCACAGTTGATGCTAGATCGCGTTTCATCAAAAACTCTTAACGAGTCTAAATTCTATGTTATATTCAGCAATTAAGATTTATCTTACCAACTCACTGGCTTCGAGTGAGGCACTTTTCGAACACAAAGGGTTCGATTCCTTTTACCACTTACTCCAAGAAAGAGACGTTTCTAACTACTTTCAAGCAAAAATAATTAGTTGCAACAATTCACTCGAATTTCTAACTAACATACTAATATCGGAACCTCATTATCCACTTTTCGATATTTCTTTCAATTCTATTTTATTTATATGTCATTACCTTAATTCAATTCATTACACTTCTAATATTCATCTAATTTGTACAATCACGTTTCTTTTGATTGTGGATAAGTGTTAAATTTGATGTATTTCAAATTATAAAATTTCTCTAAGATAAGAGAAGAGAAAATTGCGAATTATCCAACGTCAAAAACTTGCAGAAACTGAATATTATTACACTTCTATACTTTCTTATATAAATGTTGAACTACTACCTACAGAATCTCTACTATATTATAAGAAAAGTCAATAAAATAATAGTGTATACAAGACTGTCTGAAACAGGATCAGATGTGGATAAATGAAGCCCACAGAAACATTGGTTTGTTTTAAGTCATAGTAACAAAATTCTTAATTATTATATGTTTAAACTGTAAAACAAAACTACATAAGTGAGAACAGCTCCCATCGTCCCAATGATAAAATTTCTTTTTATCGGTACTATCTTCCAAACAGTAAGGCAAATTTCTTTTTCCAAACACGTCAAAAGTCTTTGAAGAATAAGAGCAGAAGCCATTGTTGTAGAAGATAAGCATCTTGACGTAGATGCAACCACGAGTGAAGCCTCGCTGACCATTGATGCAGATACGGTGATGGCAATGAAGGTTAAAAATGTTATGGTGAAGAAAAAACTAATTTTAACAAATTTGTAGTGGTAAACAGTATCTTCTTCCAGTAGAGTATGTAGGAAAATATACATAGCCAAGGAATTGTCCACGATACTAATAAACACTAAGATTGAAATTTGATCATCAATGGCTTCGACTCTGGATTTTATATCCGAATAAATCTGCAACAATCTTTCGTAATCTGAATTAGATTTTAATATTTTTTGGAAAGATAGAATTTCCGATCTGATTTGATTGCAAATGGTAACATAAAATACAGAAAAGTTGCTCATCGGCAAATTGTATAAAATTCCAGAAAGTACAGGATAAAGCATGCCGTATATGGTATTGAATAATCCAGTCATTTTTATACCGAACATAAATTTATATTCCAAAGAAGAAGTTACTACGTTATGTAAAGTAATGGAAACTTGCATGAAGAAATTTATGAAAGTCCAACCGTATATCCAATATTTTGATTCTTTGCTTGTAATTGTTTCCTTCTTCAATAATTTAGTAATACTCTTTAAGCTGTTTATCTTGATGCATAATAACCAGCGGCAACAAACAAAAAGAATTTGCAAAATTCCTCTGGAAATGGACAGCATTGAGGAAGTTTTCCTAAACATTGCCCTTTTGAAAGAGCAATGAATAACTGTAGCGCCTATATTGAATATTAAGAACAAGAATTTTATTGTCTTCTGTAAAATACTGTCATCAGGTTTTACTTCGAGTGGAAAAATCAAACAAACATTGAACGTTAAGAATATAAATTTATGAATACGTAATAAGTTTTGATTCATTTTTGAATAAACAATTTTACATTTAATAAGTGAATAAAAAGTAAAACGGTTCACTTTGGCAGCAATTTTATCCCTGTTTTAATATTTTGCTGGAGACTAAATTCGATAATCATTCTTTTCCTGATATTCAATCCAAAGAATTCAAGCTATTCGACTTTCTTAATGTATCACCTGGATTAATTTTTGCAGTGTGAAGCTTATTAATTTATAAAACTATAAAAGAATTTTTTTTTCAATTACTAAGCAATCAACAACATCATTTAGTATATTGTGAATCTATGAATGAAATGCTAAGAATTTAATATTTATGTGATTAACCAGTAAAAATAGGTTAAAAAATTCATAACCTATGAGATTGTTCATTTCTCATAATATTCCGTTTCATTTACTCAAAAAAACAATAAATGAACAAAACACTACAGTATTTGTGATGCTTTATCGTATAATGCTTATCAAGATGTATTCTTTCCTTATAAATCTCACTTACATCTTAATCACTCCTAGATAGAACAGGAAATTAAAAAATAATACTTGATCACTGGTGATTGTCTACCAGTATCATTCCCAAACTAGTACTTTCTTTTATGAAAATTGGGCTGGTTTCTAGATAAAAATCTAGAATTAGACCATTCGCATCAACATAAAAAAAACTCGTTTATATTTAATTCAAAGATAGAAGAATTTCTTTTCTCAGTAACTGTCGTAAATACTTGTGCTTGAATAATACGTAACGTTTTAACTATTGAAAATTAAAGCCATCTGAGGGATTCAAGTAATATTTTAAGTGGTTTTAAAATTTGTAAATATGCGCTGTCTAGTAGTGGCAAAGTGGAAAAGCTATAGTTAAGAAAATCTTTCATAAATATATTAAGTGCAAATGTTAGTTTGGTATTTTTTTTAAGAAGGCATTTTCAAAACACTCATTCATCGATTAAATATTCTGATCAATATGTTTTTCCTTATTACTAATATTTCTCCGATATTCTTTCCGGCAATTTGCATGATTATATTTCCCATTGAAAAAGTGTAACAAACTTGTTACAGCTTTTGTGGCTCTTGATGGATGTCACCAAATCGATACGGCTGTCGTGTATTACATCTTGAAAAGAATAGGTACGCTTTCTGTTTAATTTGTAAAAAATAAAGTTATGCGATCGATTAAAACCTCTCCATCAAGGGAATGGATAACACACTTTGATAAATGAATTTCATTTAAACAAGTAACTTCTTTTTTCGTAGGAAAAAATTTCCCTCAATTCAATTAATTTAAATTATGTACCTTGGTATTGATTACAATTTGCATGTAGATGAGGATTTCAGAAAAATTGCCGACAGAACAAAAATATTTTAATAAACCGTCTTATCCTGAATTTTTATATTCTAATATAAACATCTGGTATATTTAATGCATCCTTAAAAATCGAATCCCTAAATTATTTAGATCGAATCCGTAAAAATTGGTAATTTCAGATTAACAGCCAAGAGAAGTTTTAATTTTCAGCAAGTTTTTTTTTTACATGAAGGAATAAATTGAATGTTAATTATCATAAAATTTTCGTGGTGAAAGAATTTATTGCAAGCACTTTGTGAAAGTAGTGCTTACAGTTTTACGTAAACTATTTAAGGGTTTTTCATTTTATTTCCATTCTCTGATTTATATTTTATCCACTTTTACTATTAAAGGCGACAAATAACCTATACGGCCACATTTGGATAATGAACCAACTGTAGTAATCCTGGCATTTAGTATTTTTTTCTTGGAGTTTTTTTAAAGAACTCCTGGTAAATTCTTTTGACGACATGACGAGGTAATTGCGAGTAGATTGGAGAAGGTAGT
>BMAW01051403.1:140621-156594 GCA_019974015.1 Nephila pilipes | reverse complement strand
AAATATTAATTAAACTGTTTAAATATAATAAAAACACAAATAATGATTAATGCTACTGTGTTAAAACTTATTACAAACTTCTCTAAGAAAGTATTATATTCTAGAAATGTTTTCAGTTAGATCACCAATACAAGTATTAAACGAGTCAATGAAGAATAGCTTAAAAGGCTTAAAAATGTTACAATAAACGCTGTTACTCGTTCATTTAATTGTTACGAGTAAAACAATTGGAATAACTAATAATCAATGAAAAATTGTTATTTCTGTCTTGATTTCCTACTTTAAATTAAAATAAGAACCAATAGCTTATGCAGGATCTGAATAGCTTTTTACAGATTAGAAAAAGATACAGCTCTAAGTTCTTTGGAACTTCCAAGTAAAATCATAAAGGGTTATACATAACCTTCTTCTGCATTGGTTCAATTTTTTTTTTTTTTTGTTGGAATCGAATTTGAATTGTTCTGTCAAAAATTCAAATTATGTGGAAGCTTTTTTTAAATTATTGAAGTTTCGTTTTTTAATTTTGACTGAATGTAATTATAAGTCCGCTTGTAAAACAGGTCATTTTTCTGTGATATGTAATAAAAAAAGTATGAGACGAGTGGAAATAAAAGAAGCAAAAACACAAAAAAATTAAGGGAAAGAAGAGAAACTTCTAAAAATGACTGGAAATTGTTTTTTTTTCTCAGTTTTCTTGTTATTTTCACATGTTATCACTACTTTGGTGGATGACCTTGAGATATTGGAGGTTTGAATTGCCCATATTCGCGTCTGTAGGCAATTTTGTCAGGTACGTCTTTGCAATGCCATTAACAATCGAGCTGGAAAGATATTTCCCTACTGATCCAATTAGGTACTTTTTAAATCCAATCACTGTCCATTGTGACTGGAGGCAGGAGACCTCCGCAATCCAATCAATTTAACAAGTAACAATTAATCGCGTAATGGTCTTTAATGAAATCAAAACCCAAAATAGGTTAGTTATTGAGTTTATAGTAAAATCCAAAACTTCGTGTTCCCCTCTTCTAATGTGAATATAAATTAGAATATTAGATTTTCTCTAAAGTTGACCAAAGAAAAAGAATATAGACACATTCTTCATTTTAAAATTTTAACGAACTTTTTTTAATGAAAATTGCGAAAAAACTTCCCTTAACCATATTTGCAATTGATTGAATAATTTTAAAAGTGAAAAATAAATTTATGAAACTCGAATTCTTTTCGTAACTATTTTAATAAAACATTATACTGCAAGTCATTCCTTAGAAAAATTAAATAAAATTTTCTTTTTAATTGCCTGAAAGGAAATTCCTATTAAGGAATTACATCAATCAACATTATTCATGAAAATTGTTTCTAACAATAGAAATATCTAAAACTGAGTACAGTATTAGTGCATAGTAAGATTATTTCCTAATGCTTAATCCATTTCTTTGAAATTTTAGAGAAACACTATAGTTTTAAATTGTGTATTGTTCATCGAGGCGAAGAAGGATGTAGCTTTATAATGATAAAATAATATTTTCTGAAAAGTGAAATAAATTATATTGTGATAAATATGAACAGTTTGAAAAAATAGAATATTTGTCTTATGACTATTGCTGACTATTATAAACATTGACTATTTTATTTCAAAAGATAAACATTTAACTTGTTTCTTTTGTTATAAAATTAGAGAGAATTTTTTTTCCCTTCAGCAACACGTATACTCTATTAAATATTATGAAAAAATGATAATTTGCAACCAATATTATATATTCCTAAAAAACACAAATCTTTCATCGATACATGTAAAAGGTAATAAATAAAATAATACGTTTCTTTACTAAAAATACACCCCTCCCCCAATCTGAACAAGTGAAATATTAAAAGTATTATCAAATTAAGGGAAAACAAAGAAGCAAATAATTCATTATCTGATAAAAGTAAAGTTCTTAGGCAAAAACAATTCTTTGTATTTGTTCTTTTTAAAGATAAAAAATATGCATAAAAATAATGCTCAGTTTCCCTTGTGATTTTATTTATTTTCCCCAATTGGTATAAAATAATATTCATCGATTGAATTAATAATACTTGTCAATACTTTGAAGAAAAAAACTTTTTCAATAGTTACAATTTAAACCTCTTTATCAGATGTGACTTTGGTATTATAATATTTTTAAAATAATATCGTAAGAAATAGGTTATATAATTTGGAAGCGGAAAAAGAAGTCCCTGTCTTCGAAATCAAGAGCGATAAAATTGTGCACCGAAACTTTTTTAAGTAGAAGCATTTAGTTCTAATAAAACAAATTATTTTCCCTTTAAACATCCTTAATGCCTTAAGATTTAAATAAAAAAATATGTTTTTAGATATATATGATTCATTTAATAATGGAGAAAAACGCGAATAAATTATTTTTTTAAATAAGAATATTTTTGAAATAAATATATATAAAATATGAGAACAGTTAACTGTAATTCCAATTACTAATTATCGATAGCTAAATTTACTAAAATGAGACTTAATTCAAAATTTATTGAGATTAAATTTTTAAAAATCAATTTTTTGTTTTAATTTTATATTCTTTAACTTCCTTGATATAGAAGAATTAGTAAAGTTACGCTCCAAAATAAATTTTCATGCAAGTTTATTGAATATAAAATTAGTTTCATTATTCATGTGCAAAAGGGTGAAAGTAGGAAGACTTAGTGTGAATTATTTTTTCATTTCGAATAATACTTCAAATTATTTCCTCTGAAAACTACTTACATTTAAAAAAGTTTAATGACTAAAATGATATTAGGGATGTTTTATTTAGTTTACACTTCTTAAAGAGTATTTGGGTTTTATAAAAATTAATTAAAGAATATTAGATAAATGATTCTCGAAACGTTAGATTTAAAATAACCAAAGTCCTTTGCAATAACAAAGAAAATATTTTCAATTAAATTTCATTCACAAAAAATTACTTTTTCTACAAAATAATTGCGCAAAATACTTTTCGGCCTTGAGTTTCATAAAATTAAGGCGAAACAATTAGAATTACAAAATACATTTCGGTTTCCCTCTTCAAGAGAATTAACCTAATTCTTTACAAATTCTTCCTTTCCCATTTTCAAATTCTGAGAGATTTCATTACAAAAATCTGTTATTTTTAGAATGACACAATCGACATTTAGAACAACAGCTGGTCGTCACAAGAGCTGCCTATATTACAAAGACTGCAGCACTGCCTAACCAGATGCGTATTAAGTTCCGTAGCTGAAATCTCTTTTTAGGTAAGGGACCTATCCAATATGTATTGATTTCATTTACTCATTTGTACAAACTAATTTGTAATCAAAATTTCGCTAATATAATGAATTGAAAGTATTACGAAATTTTTCTCGTTCCCTTAGAATTTCAATAGCTTCTCAAAATTATTCTCATTTCAAATTTATTCTTATAAAATAATATTTGAAACACTATCAGAAATATTCTGTAAGCAATTAAGATATATATATATAGTTAGGAGGCTGATTCTTATTTTCTAATACAATTCTAAATAATCCTTTAATTTATGCAATCACACACTCATAAAAATTTGCTGAACTTGTAGTTCTCACGATTGAATACCTGTAGGGATAATCCCTACTAGGCTGTTGGAGGCCATTTAAATCCCTCAGAATCCCTATAACTAATACCATATGATCTATTACGTGTAAGTGGAAATTCCCTTTTATAAAAACGAGAATAAGGAAAAATTCTCGTTCTTCTGATCTCAATATATATTATATATAATCTGTATCTTACGTATTGTGTAAATCGAAATCGTGTTTTTGGTATGTAATATCAAGTAGCCACTTAATGAAAGCCACTTAAAATGAATATAGTTTACTCAGTTATGTGCTTAATTAACACTAACAATTTCGTTACTTATTAACAGAAAACTAGTGTTTCATTATTGTGTCATAATTTTATTATAAACTTTTTAAACTTTTTCTTCCTGATTGATATGACGTCACTTTCATCACACGGTATTTGATGCTATTTTGGTCCGGTGTATGATGAATCAGAGACAATTTCAAATTGGATAGACTTGATAAAGAAATTAGAAAAAAACTATTATGTTTTGTGATACATATTTATAGATCTGTGGATCTGTAGAATTTGAAATCGCTCAACGATTTCCTTACCAGTAGATAAATCTTCTTAATATTCTAAAAATGTTTTCTGTTTTTATATATTAAATATATAGATCCTGAGGACAGAGCTCCATCTTGCGATTGATGTTCTTTTATGTGTGTTTGAGAAATAAATATTTGTTGTTTTCTGCACATAATTTACCTGAACGAATTGAAACCCCCAGAAAGATTGATGCTTTATCCAAGGAGTTCTTAGATGAGGTGAGTAGAAAAGAATAATAAAAAAAAAACTTTTTATACAAATTTCTCTGACTGAAACAGAATGCCTGAAAATAATATTAAAAGTAAAAAAAAAACGCATGAACAATTAATCTCAAAGTTTTTCAAGTAACTAGTGAAAAAGAAGCTTTACTCGATGATGTACATGCTAATGAGATTGACTAATGTTTTAGTTAGGTAAAGTATTAAAAAAAGAATTTAAATGTTTTGAATTCAAAATTTTTTCAAAAGATTATCGATTTAGAACTTTTTGATCTAGAAATTCTGACAACTGAAAGTTATTAAGAAAAACATTTAGTTCGTAAAAATAGAGCTGAAAGACGGATAAGAAAAATTACGACAAACCGCAAATAATTCGCAAGGTCAATAAATAACGAAGACTAGAATATTTCACATAATTTATTTTAACAAACTCAAAAGTATTGTTTGAGATTGAATAGTCGTTTATCTCAAAGTGACAGTAGTCTCAGAATGCCATCCTCGTTGAAAGTCCTTTAGCTGTTGTTTGAAGCAAGCATATACTCAATCTCTGATTTCGAAAATACAAATTTTTCGCTTTTTGTTCACACAAATAGTTTTAATTCTGTTATTCAACTTTAATTACATATTCAATTTCTTTTTGTGCTATACAATTTTTATACTCTATTTAGAAAGGTGAATTTCTTTTTTTTTTATCAAATTTTATGGGAACAGTTTCAAAAGATTAATTCACTTTTAATCTCGATTAAGTGTTTATCTTATATTTAAGAGCTGTTTTTATTTGTAGGAAGAACTGGGGGAGGTACCATTGGGAACTAATTTTAGTTTTATGAAATCAGTGCACTGCAGTTGAAATAAACTAATTTTTTTTTAAAAAAAAATTGCACAAAAACAAGCTTTGTATTTAAGTAGAAAATGTCAATCTAATTAAGAAAAGAACTTTTATAAGTTTCCCCGAAACAAAAAACATTTTAAACACATAAAAACAAAAGTAAAGAAAATTAATTGATGTTTTTATTTTCTAATTTGATAACTCCTTAGAATCGGTTAATTATGCCATCAAAATTGTTATATTTGAATACCAGTTTTTAAAAAAGTTATTAAAGACTCCCGTTGACTGACCATTTTGATTTTGAGGGACGTAATATTACTCCTAAAAATTTCTGTAACCCTGTTCCCAAATATATTCTATTTTATCTATTTGAATGCAAAAAATTGCTCCCGAAAAGCAAAAAAATAATGGAGGTTTCAGCAAAATTAGTTTTTCTCCCCAAGCTTTGAAAGTGCTTTAGAATATTTTTTAAAGATTGGAAAACTCTCAAACGAATTATTAAAGTAAGGGAGTTTACCTGCCATTTTGATTTCGTGGACGTAATGTTAATCCTATGGAATTTCGACTTTAATTATCACATCTTTACTGTTTGATCAATTTGATTTGGATAAAGTGCATCTGAAAGAGCAAAAATTAATGAATGCTTCTGTTTTAATTACTTTCGTTTTTTTAAAGATATTTTTACCCTATTTTAATTATTCGTTTCCGAGTTTCTCCGGTCTTTAAAAATATTTTTAAAAATCGGAGGACACAGTAATTCCATAGAAGCATTTATTATTTTATGCTCTTTTAGATGCACTTTATTGCATTTTAATGTATGAAATGGTAAAGATTTGAGACTTAAAGTAGAAATCCTCCCCTTTCCCATAGGATTAACATTACGTCCACGAAATCAAAATTGCGGGTTGGAAGGAACCTTAATAGTTTCGATTGTGAAAAAGGTACAGTAAGTTAATATATGAGGCGAAGTCGTAGAATGTCAAGTTTGTAAAACTTCTTTTGCTGCTATTTATATAAACTTTATACGAACTCCTTTATGTACTTCTTAAAAAAAAACCAAACAAGAATTACATAGTTGGTTGGAAAAAAAGTTAATTTCAAGAATGTTTTGGCACTCACAGAAAATAGAAAGGAAATACATTGTTGCCAGGTGAAAGGCTTTGGAGATAGAATGGTGAGAAATGCGAAACACATACTTCAAGAAAATCTTAAGAAAAACTTTGTGTGACAAAATGTTGACAGCGCTTGTTTCCGATAACCGAAACAAATAAGATTTCAGCAAACTTCACTCGGAACACCATTAAGAAAATGCAGAAAAATTAAACTCCGGTCTCATGACATCACGTGTCTTTCAAAGTATAAAAATTAATGACATCTTTCTTACAGGTGGATCATTAGTCTAGAAATTAGGTAATGTAGTTGAAATCTTTCTGGGTAGAATTTAGTCATGTTCCATTATTACTACTCAAGGAATTAATGAGACAACCAGTACAGATGTTGCACCCACAAGAGACAACCTGTGAACATAAAAAAACCTTTCTGCTTTCTTATATAATCATGTAAATTTACTTTGTGTTACGAAAGTTAAGAATGTATTAGGTGTCAGCTCAATTTTTACTAAAAAATATAAATTACACATTTTATTCTTTCAAAAAATTACCATACACTTTCTAATAATTGTTTTTTAAATCTTGCTCAGCCCTTAATAACAAAATGATTGTCAATTCAAAGCTTTATAACATTTCAATGTTGGTTCTATACTTAAAAAGGTTTACTGTCTTCCATTTAATTCTTTTAGTAATCCAAGCAATAAACGAAACATTTATTTTTTTTAAAAAAATGTCACTCTTATTCTATTAAATAAAAGTATTTAGTGTATCGATATAATTATTAAATAATTTCGTTTTGCTTCCTATATATTTAATAGTTTCAATTAGAAACTATACGTGTCACATTTTTATTTATCACCCAATAATTTTTGCCTGTTAATTACCCTTCATGCTAAAATATGATATTTGCCTCGTTTGTAAATACCTTCATTGTAATTAATTTAATTTTCATTTAAGCATAATTACAAAAATGGATTAGTTTTTTCAGCTGAAATTACAAAGTTATATTGCATTAAAATATTCATTAAGAGAAATTCTATGAATGCTTACCAATTATTTCCAACACTAAAAACAAAATTAAATTACAAGATTGATTATAGAAAATCTCTATTTTTCTTTCATATAAGCTCACTATATTTAAGTTTATATTTAAAATGTTATCTACCTCTATCGTGCTTCTCTTTTTTGAAATTTTTTTCAAACAAAACTTGAATATTGATACCGTAAATTCCCATTAAGGTTGTTTTAGCGTAATGGTAAAGTACAGGAAGCGGAATAGAAATATTTTTTTCCAATAAGAAAGCGTTCGCGCAATAATTTTATATTCTGACTTCGCTATATTTTTGAGAGCAGCATAATTTATAATATTTCTCCTTTCCATTTGAATCAATCCCTTTTTTCTTGGTGAAAAAATATGTTCCATGTTTTGTCTCCTATACTGTAATGCTAAATAGCCTTTAAACTTACGTATTCACATCAAAAAAAGAATATTTTTGGAATGTTCTAAATTTTGAAATTTCCACATCATAAACAGATGTATGCGTTACGTCACAAATTTGTATGAAAATTAGAACAATTTTTTACCTGGAAATCTTTAAAAGATAACCTAAATATAATTCCTACTATGAATCTTTTCTTAATACATCTTAACTTGATTTTTGCATTCATTTTTTCGAATGAAATTCCTTCCATATATTTTCCCATACTCATACTCCAATTATTATATTTTCTGATTACTTGACCTTTATTTAGTTCTTATATCTTTAATAAATACTATTTTCGTAAAAGCATACTAATGTATATTAACAGGTAAATTTCATTTCTTAAGTGATTCTTTTTAATAGAGCAGTTTTTTGAAAAATAAAGTTGAATTAAATACCGATTTTAAGTCTGCTCTTAAATTCAGAGTTTTTTTCACTAAAGCAGAAAAAAAAAGAGAGGGACATAAATTCGAAATTTTTCAGTAAAAGCTTTCAAAAATAAATTTGTTTCTAACTTTAAATAGCCCAACGGAGCGTAGGTAATTACAGTGATCAAATTAATGCAAGATTTCAATTTCTTATCTTTCTTAGGATTATGTTAGTTTTCTAGGGTTAGTTGAGATTACCTTCTTTTTCAAAAACCTTCTTTTCTAAAATTAAGAGCTTCTCCGTTTGTTGAAAATAGTGCTTATTATCGAAATCTATAGATACGTTTTTATATTTTACTTAAAAATTCTAAGCAAACCGCCTGTGCAATGGTTTGGCCATGGTCAGATAAGGAAACATTGCTAAGATTTCGAAGAAATAAGTATTTAAAATGTTAGTGTTAAAAAAATGAAGAAAAAAAAAGGATAAAAATTGGTAACTAAAAAGTTAAAAAGGTTTTTAGCAAAAGCAAAACAAAAAACCCTGGCTTTCACTGAACGAAATTGATAAATTGTGTAACATATAAGTGAGAAAAAAATCTAAGTAGTTATCATTAAAGTTGCTTAAGTGATTTTTATATTGCTTTTTTACTTCTCTCTCTTTCATCTGTTACTGTTTACAATCTTAGTTATAAATGTAACATTTACTCCATTTCTGTTTACATTACAATTAATTTAAGTAAACTCTTTTTTTTTCAATATTAAAAAAAGGAGTTTCTTATCTTGGATTAAAATTAGCAATGCCGAAATAGCGAAGTTATAAGATTAAATGTAGCATTTTGTCGGAAGTAAAAATTTTAAAAAATAAATTCTTTTCATTTTTGTCAATGTACAAAAAAAAAAAAAAAGGAAAAGTGGTAAGATTTCGAGAAAAACAATGTTCTCTCTCTGTTTTATTCTATTCAGCCCTAAAACTCAAATGCATAGCATCATAAAAGATGTTTTATGAAATACTGTGATTGAATGGTAATTTGTCATAATGACTTACTAGGATGATTATTTTAATGCCTGCCACACACCTGATTATTGAATTATATCTGCTATTCTTTTCAAATTGCAGGTGGTAGTGATGGATTTGGCATTGAAATTTTTTTTCGTCGCAACTATTCTTCTTTCAATGATGTCCATATCATTGACTTCGGAGTTACGAAGTAAAAGAAACATTGTCTCAGAGTTATTCCAGCTGCAACCAAACGGCAATTCACCAGATGGATTTCTGCAAAGAGTTCAGAGGGATGCCTCTACCCAGGGTGTGAGTACACGATTCTGCGATATGTTTGGATGTGAAAATTGTAATGTTCCATCGGAAAGACGGTGCTGCCAAGGTTTCAGTTACGACCGGAGATCTAAAAGCTGCAGACAACTATACTCAAGTTAAAACATTGATGCGGTATATCGTTCATTTTAATTGTGTAACAATTTCGAGTCAACTCATCTTATTATTTGAAAAATAAGCATGTATATATATTCTAACACTCATTTGATTTTCTATTTCAAATTTATTTTGCGAATATCATTGTACAATTGAATTTAAACTGAACTGAAGAAATGATCTTGAGTTTCTTATTTCAGTTTTTTCATTGTTGCATATTGATGCTGATGGGGGGGGGACGTCAAATGTAATTATTAATCTTTTTTTTTATTCCATTGTTCCTTCTGTCAATCAGGTGAAATTTACAAACCTCTTCCCTTACGCAAGTAGGAACAATCTATATGAGCCACATGAGTCCGTAAAAATGAAGTCAATCAGCAAATTAATTAATTATATTGAAGCAATCAACACAATGAAAAGATACTGAAAATTCGACTTTTTTCGTTAACTCATAAATAAAAGGCAAATAATTCAAATATTTAAATATTAATAAATTGATTCGTAATTGAATTAAATGTGAATAATATTATGTGCAATTCTAAACTATTGCAATATGTGAACATTTATTATTAGCCACCTTAGGGGTTATTGTTTTAGTTGGATCATTTTAGGCATACCAGATCACTTTTAAAATTTTTTATCGTTTGCTTCAATTTTATTTACATTTAGCTTAAATATATTCAATTTAATAATTTATCATTTGCTTTATTTTTAATTATATTTAACTTAAATATATTCAATTTAATAATTTATCGTTTCCTTTAATTTTAATATCGGAAAAGTTTACCGTTGTCCATTTTTCGATATTTTCATCGTTTAATTTAATTCTTATAATTAATTGAGTAATTTAATAATAATCATTGAAAAAAAAAGAACACCTTGGGTGGCTAAGTCGGTTCTCTGCAAAACTTTGCATAGAGCTTTTTAAATTTTTTAAGATATTTTAAATAACATATTGTATAATTAGGTAATGTCATTATGAAGACTATTGTTGCTTATTTTGAATGAGGGCATTCATTTGAAGTAGTCTTATTTTTAACAAAAGTAAAATTCCAGAATTCGAGGGAGTCATACATAAAAGTCTTTTTGAGAATTAAAATAGTTATCTTTCATTTATAACATAAATATTGATAGGCATATAAAAATAATCTTTAGTTTCAAATTAACAGAATATTAATTAACTTCACAGAAGTGGATGCAAAGGCAAGTCGCAACTGAGAAACACTGTGGTTTCAAATTCGGTGTATTGGATTTTAAATCCATGTTAGTTACGATGGTGATTGGCGACATTTTTACAATAAGAAGAGAAGTGCAAGTCATCAGATCGACTCCTTTTGTTCACATTATCAAACTCTTTCTCCGAATGCATCAGAGTACCAACACACGCGCGCGCGCGCGCGCGCACGCACACACACACACACACACACACACACACAAAATAAATAAATAAAAAAAAAAAAATTAAAAAAAAAAAAAAAAACACCTGATGATCGTTTTTCACTTCCGTTCTTACACCACTTGGGTTAAGAACTTCAGGAAATGAACTTGGAGTCTGTGGAAGAGATAAAATCCATAGAATGGAATAAAACCATATTAAAAAGGATCAATCAAAATAAGTTTGATTGATTAATTGTGTATTAACGTCGCAGATTGGTTACTGGCAGAATACTCTAATGGACCGAGCATACTCAACAGATTTAGATCTATAAACCGGGCCTTCGTGAGATAATCACCCCGCCCTCAGCCTTTATTGGCAAAAATAAATTTTTTTCTACGATTAAGAGTAAGATATAACAGTACATATTGGACCAAAGAGTATGAAATATTACATAATTACAAAATTCAAAAGTAAAATAAAAGTTTACATTGTGTTTACAGAGAGTGACGTCATAGCTCTTATATTTCCCATTAAACATTTTTCTTTCTTCCTTTCTCTTTCTTTTTGAAATGTTTATCAATCTGTATTCGGTTGACATTACGACTTCCTGCTAACAACGGATGCTGACACTATGACTTTCGCCCATAATCTTATCTACCTGGTGACGGCTGCTCACAGCATTGAAACAAGGTATGCACATAAAAAGAAAAACTGAAATATTCAGAAATGAAGCAAAAATTGAAAAGGAAAAAAAAAAAAAAAAAGGAAAATTTTCGAGTAATTTTACGAGCATTAAGAAGACAGGATTTAAGCTTGAAATGCAAATTAGGATTTTCACCCACGGACCTCAGCCAAATAAGTTTTGCTTCAACAACAGGAGAATTTAAATGAAAACATTTGGTAAATGGGCAAGAGAAAATGGCAGGAGAATTTAAATGAAAACATTTGGTAAATGGGCAAGAGAAAATGGGATGGTCATCATCTCGAACACAGCCACAGGAACATAAATTTGTATTTTTCAGATTAAAAAAAAATTTAATTACAAACGAAGAGACCATGACCAGGTCAGAAGCGAGTAATAAAATCTGAATTGGAATAAAATTTCATATTTGGTCTTGGAATATAGGACTGAACCCAAATACCGGAATTAATAGTTGACCACCAGACCTCCCAGTCAGAAAGAGAAGCATATTTTTTAAAATTTGCTTCTCTTATATATGAGACAGAGGAGTTGGTACATTTACTCATCATTAGTGACAGCGAGCTTTGCAAATGAATGTTCAGTTTCTTTGAAATAATCTCCGACGTGGTCCCGAACCTAGTATAAGTTGTAAAAATCAGAATAAGTTGTTAATTTTCCTTTAACGATATTAATAAAAGCCTCTTTATCTCTGGTACTCTCCAGTGGGAATCTGGGTTACGGATCTCGCAATTTTGAGTTTCAATCAAATTACGAGGACAACATCTGAGCTGGTATCTCTCTCTCTTTTCCACACCACGCCAATGAGAGACTTGGAGCCTCAACACATTTGACGGGCATTAGCCCCGCTACGCGACAGGTCAGTGGTAGGAACAGTCAGTCGAAATAAGAGCGAACTGTATGTATGAAATTGGGATGTATTAATTCTTGACAACATATGCTGTTAAAACCATTGTAATTAATTGTATACATTTATGAGAAAAGAAAATACAGAATCGAATCATTTGTGTCTCAAAGTAATGAGATAAATTCTTTTCGTCCAAGTTATGACGTATTCTTATTACCTGTTTCATCTGTAATGTTAATCTGATCGCAAAATCTAAGTTTCAAAGAAAGTTCATATACAGGAAAAGTAACTAAAATAGTCAATTATATTTCAAAATGTCTTTTATAAATCTTCTAATAAGAGGGATGCTCTCAAACCCTCAAACATTTTCATATCTTTATCCACGAAAACTAACTACTTCTATAATACTATATCAAAGAATACACTTACCGGAATACGATGCGATTACGTCCTTCAAATATTCAATCGGCGTTGGGTCCTAATCTCACAAATCACATAGACACGCAAGAAGACTCCCACGCACATCAAAATAAAGTCATAAAAAAAATCCAAATATTAGTTAAAGACAGTTTCGCAGGTAGCCCCTGTTACAAAGTCCACAAAGATTCAGAAATCCTTTATGAAAATCTCTTGCACTAGATCTACGTAACAGACCTGTTGTCGATGGACTTCTTGACTTCGAGCATGGTTTAAAGACAAACAAGCTCGTGGCTCTTTCACCAAGCTTTTCTGTTAGAGTCCTTATTCCATTCAAAAATCCTCACGTGATATAATGAAGGGGGGGGGGAAGAATGAGCCTTAATTAAACTCAGTCGCTTAAGACCTAAAAACACTTAACATGAAATTTAGAAGGAGATACCAGCTCATGTATCTTCCTCGTTACTTTCGAGGTTGGTCTCCAGAAGCACTTGTGTTCTAGTGTAATGTTAATTTTACATTTACATTTACTTACGTTTTTCTTTAATATCATATGAATTTCTCTTGGTATGATGATTAAGTATAGTCTGACCACGAATTTACGTTGAGAGTATTTTTAGATAACTATGCAATCGAAGTATTCTGTTAAAACATCCATGCTTTTATTTAATTTAACCTATCAAATATCATTCAAGGGGCTTTCTCATCAAACACAAAATTTGTTAGTTTGTTGTGAAATTACTTATCTGATTGTCACTAGTTGTAACAATAATAAATATATTTTTTGTATATAAATTTTCGAATGTAGTAATAATAAACATATATATTTCAAAGAATTGTGATCCTTTCTCAGATTCTTTAATAAGGTACAAAAGACACTTTTTAGTTCAGCACTTTCGGAACCCAGGCGGTGCTGGATTATGAAGCCTCAATGTATCTTAAACGAGGGATATCATACTTAAATCATACTAGATAAAATCTTGAACGATTAAAATATGCATTTACGCATATTATGAACTTATTAGACGATATAAATATACAAAAATATTTCGTCATTCTAGTAACTACAAAATTAAATTCAAACATTGAAAATTAATTTAATTGAATATTTTTACACTGGTTTAGTGCATAAACGGTGTTTTACAGGTACAAAACAATCCGAACAGAAAAATATTATAACCCAGAATGAGAAAATCTCCTGAATTCATAAGAACAAGAGGCAGAAGAAGAAATTAAGTAAAATATATATGTAGACAAAAATATATATTCAACCTGGGTGCCTAATGAAAAAAAAAAAAAAAAAAAAAAGAAGAAGAAGAAGAAGAGCAATCTAAACAATAAATCACAGCCAGATTAAAAAAAAATATATTAGCCAGAATTACATAAGATACCACGTATAGCAACAACTTTCAAACAAATCTCCGGCTCAAAGGAAACTAAGTTTAAACAGAAAACGTAGCACAATAATTTTTTCAGATACAAAGAGTACTAATGCATGAAAAGTTATAAAAACTTTACCGAAACAAATTAAAGCAAATAGAAAATAATTACTGTGTTTTAAGTTTCTCTTGGTAAAATTACAAGAGAAATCTGCTTGCAGACAATATTTTTGCAACTTGTTCAAGCTTTTATAAATATCTTGTATTTTACTCAAAAGACTTAATATTATGTAAAATAAGGTTATAAATTACGTTCCTAAAATATGCAGCCACAACGAATTTCCTCGTAAGAGTACTTTATATATATATATATATATATATATATATATATATATATAAATATGTATATATATATAACATGAGTGTGCTGAATTGTTTATAAAGGAAGAGCTAAGGTAGACATGCCATTACGCCGTTTTCGAAGACAATATGAGCAGCTGTCGCAGTTTGAGAGGGGGAGAATCATCGGCATGATGGAAGCTGGGTGGTCAGCTAGGCGAGTAGCTCGTCAAATAGGCCACTCTGATTGTGTTGTGAGGAGGTTTTGGACCCAGTGGATCCGAGAGATGTCATTTACATGAAGACCAGGCTCACGACACCATCGACAGACCAGTCGTCGAGAAGACCTCCACATCGTAAGAAATGCACGCGTACAGCCAACTGCTTCATCGGGAGCCATCCAGACACAGGTAGCACCTTCACTAGGGCCCCCTGTGTCTTCTCGAACCATACGAAGGCGCCTGGCTGAAGGATATTTGAGATCGTGGCGCCCATTACGTGTGCTGCCCTTGACGCCCACCCATCGACGCCTCCGTTTGGAGTGGTGCCGCGCACGAGGAAACTGGACTGCAGCAAAATGGAACCAGGTCGTCTTTAGCAACGAATCCAGATTCAATCTCAGCAGTGATGACAATCGTGTTCGTGTGTGGAAACCCCGTGGTGAACGCCTCGATCCTGCCTTTACTTTACAGCGACACACCGCTCCTACAGCTGGTGGAATGGTATGGGGTGCAATTGCCTACAATACACGGTCACCTCTAGTATTGATCCGTGGCACCATGACATCTTGCAACCACATGTGTTGCCACTCATGTAACGGCTCCCAAGAGTAATTTTTCAACAAGACAATGGTCGGCCTCACACGGCAAGGGTATCATAAGACTGTCTTCGCACTGTTACCACCTTTCCTTGGCCTGCCCGATCCACAGATTTATCTCCAATCGAGCATATCTGGGATTATTTGGGACGGCGAGTTGTGCATCCCACGAGTTTGAATGAACTAGAGGCAAGTTACAGCAAATATGAAACGAAATGTCTCAAGACATCATACAAAACTTGTATGCCTCAATGCCCGATCGTATCGCATCGTGCATTCGCGCTACAGGGGGTTCAACAGGGTATTAAATCCTCCGTTCTTTTGCTGTTACCTCTGAAAAAAATAATCTTTTTTTTTATTTTCTAATCATTTACTTATATCAAAGTAGTCATTACTTATGTAAGATTTCGTTTCATTTTGACGACTCCTTCTTGGTGCGCTAATTTTTTTTGTCCGTGAGTGTGTATATATATATATATATATATATATATATATATATATATATATATATA